>NGKJ01000003.1:429903-458832 GCA_002162495.1 Myriosclerotinia curreyana
CCCTAGTACATGACGATCCACTCGGAACCCGAGAGCTTACGTTTACGTGTCATGTAAATTTTGGAAGCGACAAGCATTACTGTACATGTGAATGAGGGAGGTGATGTACAGGAGTATCACTCTATTCCGAATAGAACCCGAACCCAAACCCAAAGCTGCGAATGACTACCGTTATAGGTACTGGAATGCTTTTCCGGGGATCCTTGCTCATGATGGAAAACTTGAAATTTGACCGTGACTGCTGAGTTCTAACTACCGCTATTTGGGGACGGTACGGTACGGTACCGAAAGGAAAGGAGAGGGTAGGATGAGACGTTTATACTTCGTATAGAGTGTCACATACTTCACGCTGGTGGGATGATTTCGAGATATTACTTTACCATTAGATGGGATGACATTAGATGCATATACACGCACGTCTTCGAAGAAGATATGTAATTGTCGTATGAAAGTGTAACAACAGGAGTATGATGATGTCATGTGTACAATTGGGTTGAAGGCGTATTGTATGTAACATAACTCCAACAAAATGAAGTTACTATGTCAGAATTGTGATAATTTTTAGGCCTTGCGCTCTTCTGCCAGACTTTTAGATTTGACCTACAATACTATAGTGTCTTCGTCAACGATATTAGTTAGATACTTTGCTAATTAGATTTAATAGATTATCTTGAATGCACTCCGTACTCTTAGCGAGGGATTTACTTCTTACATATCTCATGTATTTACCAACTTATCTATATACAAAAATCAAATCTATCTATTCCCTTAAACAAATACCAGCTGCTAAAACGAAACAACTAACTAGAACATTTTACCATCAAGCACAACCTCCAACCGACTAGTTGCCAATTCCTGAATAGTAGCGGCCAATTCATCAAGAACCGTATCCACAAACACCGAATCTCTCTCACTTCCCACAACCCCAACATGCATCTGTCCTCCTTTCACAAACGAGACAGCCTTGAAAGGGGTAGCCGCATCACCGTGTGGATTCAGAATATCCACCTTGCAATCACTTCCCGCAAAGGGCATTGTGTCGAAATCATCCCAATCCTGATGATGAACGATAGAGTCGAAGAACTGTGCTTCCGAGTCAGATGGCCACTGAGTGCACTGCTTGGAGATCTTTTCGAAGCCGAGGAAGTCATGGGCTGCAGATTCGGCACTTTGTTTTTGGACGAATCTCAAGAGATCCATGGCTGTCCATTGAGACTCAAACGAGACGCGTGTTGGTGTGAATTGGTAGCATGGTCCCATGACGTTCTCCGCGCCGGTAGGGTCGATATTTCGACCGGAAGTGATGCTACCAAATGTCACATCTGGCTTCTGAAGACGACGTGCTAACACTAATGCCCAAGCTGCAGTAAGTAGGTTCGCCGTAGTAATCTCTTCGGGACGTTGGGAGACATTGACTGGTTTCGCTTTGAAGATTGCCTTGTCTGTAGGCTCCTCTGATTTTCCTTCCAGGACGGACAATGATGAATCTTTGAGAAGATTTCGCCAGTAGTTGATGGCGGTGGTTTGAGTACGCTTATCGCAAATTCGTGCTATGTATGACGAGAAAGGCTCAGAACCGATAACCTTTTCTCCTTTATAGAGGAATTCCAAATCACGGAGTAGCATGGGTAGGGAGACACCATCATACAGAGCGTGAGATAAGCCTATAATAAGGCATTCTTTACCGTTGTTGCCCTCGGCATGTAGTATCCTAAAGAAAGAGGATCCCAGCTGAAAGCCTGAATCTATGTCTATCGTACAGAGCTCGGTGACGTATTGCTCAATATCCTTCTCAGCATGTAGTGTAGTCATATCAAGATCATCTAGCTCCCCAATGACAACTTGGAAGAAGTTCGATTCGTGCTCGATAAAAACAGCGCGCAGGATTTCGTGAGTCTTAACCAGCTCTTTGCAGGCGCGGAATAGTTGCTGTCGATCGATGCTTTCGTTGAGGTACAACATTGTGTATTGTATAGAGGTACGCAGGGATTGAATAGTTCCTCTGATATCGAGGGCTTGGGAATCGGTCACCGGAGATACATCTCGAATAGACCAGCTTGGATTTGCAAGTTTTGGCTTGACAACTTCAGACAAGAATGACTCTATGTCTAAAGTGTTTAATGTCGCAAACGGTTTGTAAGGCTGGACCTTATTAGTCGATACCTGGTCCATCTTTAATACTTTTGCGGCATCACCAAGACGCATATGTTGAAAAATATCAGCCACAGTTAGACCATGGCCCTGCATGCGAAGACTTGACACCAATTTCATCGCCATGACAGAATCTCCTCCGAGGCGGAAAAAATTGTCATCAACATCAATCTTCTCCGAAGGGATTCCAAGTATATTCGCCCAGGCAGACTGAAGAATATTTTCCGCAGTTGTCAAATTCTGTTTCGCTGAGTTCTTCGACCAGATCTCTTTAAATCCTTGACGAAGCTCAGAGAGTACGGGTCGAGGAACCGTTGAGGCTAGTTGATTTAACAAACTATGATCAATATCTTTCCTCTCGGTGGGCATTGTGTCAATTACTACATACGCAAAGGGCATCATGTATGATGGAAGAGAGTCTTGAATGAATTTGTCGAGTTTTTTGAGTGATAGAGCAAGATCTAAAGAGATCTTATTACAGATAGTCGTCTCGAAGCTTTGCGAGTCCGACACGTCGAAGACTATGTCCTGCTTTGCTGACATGAGATCAACAGTATCTTCCTCATAATGCTGTTGTTCTATAAAGACTAACAGCTCTTGTTTTGAAGCTTGTTGGGAGTTATCTGACAAGGTTTGGTGTACGGCCGCAGCAGCACGCACCGTTTGTGGGAGGTATTTAGCGAAGTGGGCTTCAAGATCTGTGATATCCACAGCGTGGCCCTGAACTGGCATAACATTCTCCTTTCGACCAACAAACACCAAGTTTTTATCTTCTAGTAACCGGACCATATCGCCTGTGGGTTGCACTTTTCCAGTACGACCACCATACGTAGAGCTTCCAGCAACGAGCCAGGCTGGAGATTCAACGGTTTCCCCAGAAAGGAAAGCTCCTTCAAGCCAAAGCTCTCCAACACAGCCGATTGGCGACAGTAAAGATGGATTTCGTGGATTACACACCCATGAAGCCACGGCTTGAGGATAAATTGATCCTTGCTTGATGCTTGCATCTGCTCGAATTCGTTTCGATGACTTATCTAACGACAAAGGGGGAGTCTGATTCCATTGCCAGATTTGGTTTAATTCCGCCTCGGGTAGACACGAAACCTCGTCAATCCTCCTTGAGATATCCTTAGATAACTGTAAACAAGCCACTTCCAACTGCGCAAGCATTCGCGCCATCTGAGAAATCTCAATCAGGCTGCTATCGAAGTTTGCGCAGATTCTGAATCCAGTTTTGCGTATACCACAGGCCAGCATAAGCGGATAAGGGTTGAAATGGAGGGATTCGAGTTCAACATCTCCCGACTTAAATCCAAGATCACTACCCACATACTCCGGCTCTGAATTGATAACCAACCCAGTTGCAGCTTCGCATGCATGTTGGGCATCTTGGCTGACTTTTCTGATATTTTGCATCCCCATATGCTGATACGGTATACGGGCCAACATGCTTTGCTGCACACTCTGTAGATAAGACTCAATGGAGCTTGATCGGTCAACGTTTATGCGAACAGGTACTGTTGCGATCAATGGACCAACAATACTTTCGACGCCTGGCAAGGGGACGTCTCGACCTGCAAGAGTCTCACCAAATACCACATCATCGCTGCCTGTGTATTGCGAAGCCACGAGCGCCCATGCACCGCGAATCAATGTTGCCATTGTAAAAGGTGACTTGGTGCTTTTTTCAAGGGTTACATTGATCTCGAGGTTTGCATCTGGAGTTGGCAGGTAATCCCTAGAAGGTAAACGCGGGAATTGAGGTCCGACAGCATCTTCCAATTCATGTCGCCAAAATTCTTGCATAGCGGCTTCATCTGTATTACGCACGTATTTGACAAAGTCGCTCATGTATGCTTGCATCTTAACGACTTGACCTTGCAAAACATTGCTGACTGCCTTTAGTAATAATGGCTCAGACCATCCATCGTAGACTACGTGATGAATAGTCCAGACCATGTATCGCTTGTCATCGTTTGGCTGGTTGACAATAGCATATCGAGCCAAGCTTTGTCCCAGATCCATTCTCTCGCTGCGATCACTCTCAAGGTATTGCGCTAGATCGGTTGAACTCCTCCAGGTGATGCCTTCTTTAAGTATAACTTGCTGAAGGCCTGGCTCTTGGAGCTGGGCTACGCGAGTACGCAGAATAGGAATTCCTGCAACAACAGTCTCCCATGCTTTCTTCCAGACATCGAGGTCAATATGAGAAGGAATGCATGTGACTCTCTGAGCAACGTATACCTCGGTTGATTTGAGCGCAAATGTGAACAGCGACTCTTGTGTGGGTGTGCAAGGGTATATGTTTTCGATGGCTGCCTGATCTGATCCACACATCTCTGAAGCTTCGATGCATGCACTTTCAACAGATTGAGAGATCATTGAAAACGCTGGCGCTTCTGTTTGCGCTTGTGAGTTGTAAATTTGCACAACTTCAGCCATTTCTGAGAGTGTTGGGTGACCGAAAGTGTTGATAACACTGAGATCGAGACCTTCTTCCCTACAAACAGTTACAAGCTTCATTGCCGCTAAAGAGTCACCACCTAGTGCAAAGAAATTGTCGTCAAGTCGAACAGAATCTGCGTCGAGATTCAAGATCTGGCTCCAGGCCAGGCGCAAACGTCTCTCAACATCACTCAACTCCCGAGTGCTAGTGCTGGTTTTTTCTTCAATCATGTCCCTCAAATCCACCGTGGCACCAAATTGCCTAAGCCGTTTGCGATCAATCTTGCTTGAAATTAAAACAGGAATGTAGTTGACTGGTATATATGCGGTTGGTACCATATACCGCGGTAAAACCTTGGTCAATTCTGTATTGGCATTCGACAGTTTTTGACTCAACTCTTCAGGGAGTTGTATGGACTTTATTTCAGTGCCCTCCTGGCCCTTTTTCTGTTGAAGTCCAATAAATGCGACCAACGTAGGTTGTCCCCCAAGTCCCTGAGGTACAATCACCTCGGCAATTACGCTTATCTCTGAAGGCAGCCTGGCCATGAGTTGACTTTCAATCTCACCGAGTTCGACCCGCTGTCCGCGCAATTTAACTTGTGTGTCTTTCCTTCCAACAAACAAAATGCCCCCAGAACCGTCAGGGTCGTACTTTCCAAGGTCTCCAGTTTTGTAAAGGCGCCCCTGACGACCAGCGTACCCATTGTGGCCCGCCATAAGCCATGATGGATCTCTGATGAAAGATGCTGCAGTCTTTTCGGGATCGTTCAAGTAGCCCTGTCCCACAATCGGCCCTTCAACAAGTAACTCGCCTACAGCACCGACGGGCATTAGCTGTTCGTGGTCGTCAGGGTTGGTGATCCAGATGGCTGCTCCATTTCCTTCCCCAATGGAAATATAATTTCTGCCAGTAGCAGTGTCGCTATTTATAGTACATCCAATGGTACATTCGCAAGGACCGTATCCTATAATAATCCTGGTATCTTGACCCCAATTTGTAACATCTCTAACTGACGACGCCTCTCCTCCAAGACCCAAACCGCTAAGCGATTTTATAACATCCGAGTCCAGAATTCGAGCAACTGAAGGGGTTAAGCCTGCGTAATTGACCTGCATTTTTCGCATCACTCCGTTTATGTCGTTCAGTCGGTCCTCATCCGAGGGGATGCAAAGGCATCCGCCATTTCCAATAGTCAATAGCATGCTGTCAATACTGACATCGAAAGCGTAAGCCGCAAAATCAAGAACTCTGGAGTCTTCCGTATAACCAACTGCTTTCGCTCGAGGAATAGCGCTACTTGTGTAGGTTTCATGAGAAAGCATGACTCCTTTAGGGGTACCCGTGCTGCCAGAAGTGAAAATTATGTACATCAGAGCAGACGGTGGTACAGCCTCTAATTGTGGGCCAACGTATGAATTTGGCAAGTCTGTGAATATATCCGACTCCACCACCATAATGTTTCCATTTGGAACAATTGACATTGAAAACTCATATTGGTTGCGAGACGTCACAATTACCTTAGCCCTCACTTGTTCGGCCATATTTTGAAGACGGGCAAGCGGGAGCGTGGGGTCAGTCATTAACAATGTTGCGCCTACTTTCATCACTGCAAGCACGGCTACTATCGTCCACCTCGATTTTTCAAAGCATACAGGTAGGACGTCATGCACCTTAACACCCATTTCTTTAAGGGAGCCCGCGACAAAAGTGGAATATTGATCGATTTGAGCGTAAGTCAAACTGCCATCCCAGGAATCGATTGCAACTTTCTCTGGTAACATCTTAGCTCGTTCCGAAATCATGTCGTGCATACAAAAGCTGTAGGTAGGAGGGAGTTGGTGGTTCCATCGCCATATCTCGTTCAGATCACGTGTGGTCGGATTAACGCAGTCTTTAATAGAAGCATTGGGGTTTGAAATGCACATTTTGATGGTGTCGACCAGTGTTTCGACGAGGTGCGTAATTGTAAATTCCAGTACAGTTTCGTTGTACCATATAGGACGGATTTCGAGAAGGTTATTAACGAAACGTAGTTCGAGGTGTATAATATCCTTTGCTCACCACGGTCAGCGATTTGGCAACATACATGGATCTTTCGCTCACTTCATCTTTCGCCTCATCAGACGTTTGAGATAGAGAACTGGTGCTCAATAGAAGCGAGGCAGGACTAGAAATAGAACTATCCTGACTTGATGCAACTTTCGTGATGTGACTTAAAAACTTAGAAGTAACCTCTCCGACATTATTCTCTAATCCTGTCGTTACTTCGTCTAGCGAGACACGCCCCTTCACTGGCTCAAGCTCGAAACTATCCTCTCGAGTTTTATAAGCCCAATCAAAAGAGATGTGGCTACCTTCTTCCCGGGTCCGTAAAAGCACGATGAGCCAGGACAGAAGTAAAACATCCTCTCCCATACCCGTCCGAGTGATGCCTTGATCAGATGCAAGACCATTTACGTTGAAAGGCCTGAAGCCTTCACCATCAGGCTGATCCGACAATAAATCAACAAACCCATTTTCAGGAGAGTGTTGACCTCGTGCATCATTGACATGTACAGAACCCATTCTGCCGACAATCCATATATTATGGTCTTGGAGTGCTGGCGTTGTTTCGAGATTTAGTAGGAAGAGTTGAAATTCGATCGTGCATTCGATTCAGTAGAGATCTGCACGGGTTGAACTTGACTAAGGCTTTATGTGTAGTTTGTGTAGTTTGTGTAGATGGAAAAGCCAAGGTACAACTTATGATAGCATATTTTCTTCCGTTGAAGAGTAGAGCCGCAAAGCCACTATTCTGCAACCTTACTGCCCCGGTGGCCAGGGTTAATAACTATTACGGCATATAGGCACTTACATATATTATTGTGCAAATTTTGAGCATAAAACCCAAGCCGAGATCGGCTATCCTTTGACTTGAATTGAACATGACAGACCGGGAGGAGTTGCATCGGTTTATTAGCTTGCAGTGATAGTGATTGTAATCGTTTGTTTGTCCAAATGTTTATCCATGCCATCTGATAAGATGAGATTATATTATTTTTCTTAGCTTGTTTCTACTAGCGGGTATTCCAGGATCAAATTTTCATGTTGATCTCATCTCATCTGATAAGATAATAATTTATTAGCGTCGGAGCTTAGACCCACCCTATACGAACTAGATAACGTGAAAATAAAACCCGTTCTTTTCTAATATTTATTATTGTTATTATTGCAACATTTTAACTATTTTCTTAGCTCTAACTTCTTAAGGAACTCGAAATATTATCAGATCTTTCTCTATTTCATCTGATAAGATAATAAATCTTATAATAGCACTAAAGACTGGCGCAGCCTAGTCCGACTCCGACTCCGACTCATGAACTCTAATTACATGCTAGGCAACTTTGCTCCACATTTTCTTAGCTTTCTCCACTACCAATTGACTCAAATTTTCTTTACTTAGCATATGGAAAACAAACAGGTGCTTCTAAGTTCTAAGAACTCCGTATACCACTCCTTCCTGAATCAGTCTCTCTCACACCCTGTCACAGCTTTGAATTTATCCAGTTCGGTGACCGTTTGTCCACATATGCCTGAATCCCTTCGGCAAAATTAGGACTTTTAACCAGGCGGGGATACCATTCATCAGCCAAAGTCGACACAGCTTCCTCTACACTACCAGCTTCCCATCCCAATCGAATGCCCATACGACCAACAATCAACGCATCTGGACTATTCTTGCACATATCTTGAGCAACTTGAACCGCAACATCAACAACATCTATGCCAGAGTCTGCCACTCGAGTGACGAGTCCCCAATCACACAGTGTCTTGGCACTTACGATTCTACCAGTCAATACCAGATCCGAGGTACGTTGCAGACCTAGGGTGCGAACTAGCCTCGGTAGACACCCCGCCACAGGGACTATCCCACGCTTCGCTTCGGGCAGAGAAAACACGGCTGTGGAGGCAGCGATTACGACATCGCAATTGGTTATCATTTCAAACCCCCCTCCCATGCATATGCCATTAACTGCAGCAATAATTGGCTTTTTGCCACTTCGACGGGGAAGTCCTGCAAGACCTGGTGCAGACATGTCATTGATTACCCCTGTCCTGTTCATCTCATTCCATTCTGTTCTCGCAGGCCTTGATTAGTTTTTGTGGAAAAGGATATTTGAATAATGAATGGGCAAGTGGAATTTCTAACCTTGCAGATCGGCCCCCGTACAAAACGCTCTTCCCACGCCTGTGATAATGCCAACCCATAAGCTTTCATCTTGATCAAAAAGCTCCCAGATTTCTTGAATCTCCCGACTCGTAGCTTTGTCGATACAATTCAGCTTCTCGGGTCTATTCAGCGTGACCTGAACAATCCTTTCTTGCGGAAACGAGACATAAAAATGTCGAAAATTTAAGAATCTCGATCTGAGAGACATGGAAAAGTGGATCGATGGTATATAAGTTGTTACTTGTTACTGTTACCAGCCACGTAAATTTACAGACAAGAACCTTTGGAACAATATTGTGACTAGTTTTCTCAGCTTTTACCCTCAACTTTATACTATTTGTTGATCAACTCATCCTTCCTTTCAACTGGTATACTTGTGATGAATGGGGTGCATTTCTTAATTTCTTGTTTATATTAGTATTTTCTTAGCTTGTGGTCCTGGAAAGCTTTCACTCGCTTCGGCATCCCTGAGAGTCCATGTGCGGTATCGGAAATGGCGGCTCAGGTACGGAAACATATTATTAACGGATATGTACCCATTAACGTGCAGCCCTGCAACTACCCTGCTCGGTCTGAGTAGCGCCTTTTATTTGGATTGAAGTGGGGGTACGTTCATAATGAGGTAGGTTAGATCAGCGTCGTTGCATTTTTGTTACCCCGGGAGTAGGAATCCATAACAATTCTAGAGTGTGTCTCGTTAAAAGTTAGAAATTTATTCATTTCCAAATCCTCATGAGCGGTGTCAGATCATCTTTGTTAAAAATAGTATATTGACTAGGCAATCCGTAATACTACCTACCTCTATAGGCGATATTGTATTCTTTGGTGTTAAAATTCCGTTTTCTTCAGTAAGCCGCTGTGAGGTTCTCGTGTCTACGTTCTTGATAAACACCAAATCATCACGTTTGAGAGGATGGCACCACACAAATATCCTCTGGTAAAACTACCACATCCTTTTCTAACGACATATCGAGTACATACCGTCGCTGAAACGACGCCAGCCAGACACACGTTGAAACTGGATAGTCAACCCTCGGCTAAAAAGTCTTTACCACAACCACTACATTCCGACTCACTCTCATGGCTTGACTTATCATTCAGGCGCGAAGATGAGTGTCCGCCTCTGTCTGACAATACCGCCTGGGCACGAGCATTTCGAAGCCCGCAAACTACTTTCCAATGGACGGGGAACAATTTGCCTTCTTTGGGGCAGATCTGGAATGTAGTCCACGCAATCTACCTCGCTCATCCCACATTAGAGTATTTCCGACTTACTCTTCTTGGTTCCGAAAAAGACATTATTCGCAGCGAATTGCTGACCACCGGGTTGGGAATTGAACATCCCAAACCATGGCGGTTCTCAAGCGCGGCAAAAACAGCATTACCCACCGAAGAATTATTGATTCTTCGAAGCTCATTCTGGCAAGGGGCCGCCTCACCACTAGGCCCTCGTCCCATCTGGGTAGTCGGAGACGGCACCGATGGAGCTCTCCGAGAACCTCTAGCCCAATATCCCATCATGCCCGAAAACTACCAACTCACCATGAAACTTCCCGAAGAAGCTGTGTATACCCGTCATCCAACACGTCGCCCCAAACCACATCCAGGTTCCATTTGCTACAGTCGCTACATTCCCGAACTGGATGAGCACTTTTCTCTCGAAGTGATTGATTGGCAAGATGACGCACATTTGAAACTCTTCAACACGTGGCAAAATGACCCTCGTGTTGCCAAGGGCTGGAATGAAACGGGAACGCTCGAGCAGCATCGTGAGTATCTACGTAAATTACATGTTGATCCTCACGTGCTCTGCTTGTTTGGACGCTTTAACGAGACTCGCTTCGCCTATTTTGAGCTGTATTGGGCAAAGGTAAGTTCACATCCATTCCAATTGTATTTGCTCTCTAGTCCGAAAACAGTGCTGACGCCATTGACAGGAGGATCACTATGGCGCTCACTACAATGCCGGAGACTATGATCGCGGACGTCACTCTCTCGTTGGCGATGCCTCATTCCGTGGTCCGCAGCGAGTCAACGCATGGTATTCGAGTTGTATCCATTATGTATTCCTAGACGATCCACGAACTGCAAACGCAGTTGGCGAACCCAAGGCAACAGGTGCCACCATTTTATCATATGAGAATGCCCAGGGTCTCACCATTGGAAAGTATGTTGATCTGGGGCACAAGCGATCAGTTCATTCAATTTGTAGTCGGGAGAAATGGTTCCAGCTATGTCCTCTATTTTGGGATGGAAGGAAACAGCCATTGGAATCTGCGGATCGAGCGGCGTGGAATGCGAAGTTGTGAGATTGGGATAGGATGGCTCTTTGAGATGGAGATAATTACATGTACTAGTAAATTAATTGTTTAGGATATGAAGAGAGATTCAATGTGCAAACAGCAAACCCAACTTACCTAGTTTGACCTCCTCCATACCCAAGAAAAGAACAGACATTTGGCTTGATTCAACAATGCTGTACTCAATTCTTCACATTTCCGATGTCTCAGACTAGAGAGTCTCAATGATTCGACGCAAGAGAGAACCCCTTAATCATATGTTATTATTTCGGAGTGCAGAGAATTTCGGGGATGGGTATTGGGAAATCAGATTTAAGATTTATCGAATTATGGTGCTAGCATTACCGCCCATAAACCTGTTACTGAGAACAAGAAGAAACTTCAAGAAATTCCCGTCCCGAAGTTAGAAATCCCCAGAGGCGATATCCAGATTGCATGCGGTAGTAAATATTACCGAATATACCGTCTCTACCCCCTTAAACCAAGAATAGCCTCAATGATCAACACTAAGATTGAAAATATTGTCAAATAGAACGACAAGAAATATAGACGGCTCCAGGCCAAGTTCTACAGTATAAGAGTCCCCATCACACTTCCAAGTGCTAAGATAATGATTTTGTCCTACGAACCACATCAATTAGCCTCAAATCATCATTCAGCCTCTCAAAGAACAAAACAAACACGAAGATTGACATACCATTCCCTCTACCCCTCTTCTAGCTCCACCACTCGCCTCTTCAGGCTTCGCCGTCCCAGTAGGCGGCGCCTGCGTAACAACCACCGTACTCCCCGCCGTCCCACTCGCCGCCAAATCTGCATTTCCCCCAAGCAACCCCACATTTCCCACTGACCGCGCAGTCTGTTCACTCTGTTGTCCACTGGCACTTCCACTAGCACTAGAACTCGTACTCATCCCCCTCACCGTCGATGTCACAATAGTCGTCCCACCGACAACTGTCCCGTTAACAACGCCATTGACATGAGTCTCACATTTCGCGTCAGCATCACACGTCGTAACAATCTGCGAGGAACTAGAGCTTCCTTGACCGTTTGCAAAAGAACTGGAGGATGATGAAAATGAACCTGAGGATGATTGACTATTGTCGTTCTTTGGAGAGGCGACAAAAGTTGCGGGGTCGGGTATGAAAGGGAAGGGAATGAATTGCGCGTTTGTGAGGAGGGCGAGGAGGGAAACGAGAAGGGTCGAGTGGAGTTGCATCGTTGTGGGTGTAATTATTCCGGAGAACCAAAAATATATTGGGTTACTGAAGTAAAGATATTTTGAAAATAATGGAACGGTTGAGACTGAATGGATGAGCGAAGTGAGAAAGCATTTACGATGGGGATCAGTTCTGGTTGAAATTTTGTTTTGGGGGCAAAATTCCAGTAAACAGACTCTGTGGAATGTAAAAATCAGGGCGACGGCAGCATTCCTGACGAAACTATTCGCGAAGAAAAGCAGCAATGATGACACAACATTGGTGTCGAAAATGATCATCTGCATGTTTTTGAAAGATATACATTTCAATGAAAGTTGATAGATTGGCAGATTGCCAAGTGTACGATATGAAACCATATGAAAATTTAACAACCTTTGACTTGGCGGAATAATGTATTACAGGTCAAACAATAGCATAAAAAAATAAGAAAGGAGGGATCCATGAATCCAGGCATCCACTAGCGAAGAAAACAAGGTCCGAGTGAAACAGGCAGATCGGAATGTCAAGGCATTATGAGTAAGGATTTGTATGATTATTATGTCAAACGACGAATCGCTTTGACAGTTATGCTGTGGGAATATACATTGACATCGTCTAATTCAACTTCTAACACTTCGCCAGCCTTAACATCCCCAATGTCGAAAGTATCAGATCCTACCAAGCGTACGAATGCATCAAAGAAATCCAGCTTTCCCAGAACACTTTCAGATTTGACATTTCTTAAGGCAACAAAGCGAAATGTAGGAGGAAGGGGGGCCTCCTTAAATCGCCATGCGCGGACCAAGAAATGGCATAACCAATGTCTGATAGAGTCCCTGTTGCCTTGTTTGATCATTCTTTCGCGAGCATCGAGATGTGATATGATACGATCAAGCTCGGCCTTTGAAAATGGAAGGAAGTCTTCTTTGGTGTTACCGATGAGATCATGCCCTAAACGTGCCTCTTCTCGAAGTGCTGCTTGGACCTGCCAGTGAAGTAACAAGTCTCCGTATCGACGCAAAGGACTCGTGCACTTAGCCATCATTTCAACACCGACTGCTATATGTGGACCTGGGGTGGTGGATGGGAGTATTGAGCCAAGCAATTGGAAATATTTTATTGCAATACTGACTGGAGGATGGCCATATTTGTCCAATGATGGCAATACAACCTCTTTGTAGAACTCCAATGGATTTTTTTGGTTTATGTTGCGAGGAGTGATACGATAAGGGATTGGAACACCTCTGTCATGACACCATCGTGCTGCGACCTCGGCAGCGATTAACATAAGTGGTGCAACTGCATCTACTCTCGACCCCAAACTACTGGATTCCTCTTTTTGTAGTTGAATGGTTGCAGCCATAGGCGAGACCGACAAGTCAATTTTTGCAGAGTTCATGGTAACACCTCCACGGGCTATACGTTGCTTGAGACGAGCATCGCCAATCTTGTGTAGTATTCGAATGTCTTCCTTGTGCTCTAGAGAAAGCTGATGACTCTGCAGCATGGCCCTCTTCTCCGGAGAGGGGGTAATGGGTACCCCAACGGTGTTTGTAGTGATAGTGGTTGTAGAATTTCGAGTATTGTTCCCTGTAATGACTTCCTCCACTACATCAGGCGTGATATATTTTACATCAAGAATAGTGCGTGGAGATATGTGCGTCTCCAATATATCGCCATTCATATTCATCTTCGCGCTAAATGTTAAAGATGGACGGTTTGTATCGAGACTTAGGTTATTTTGCACGAAATCAGACGGCAACAAGAAATTTACCTTTTCAGGTGCATAAAACGTTTCCGTTCGATTAGCGATCTCGTCCGCACTCTTACCCTTCGGTTCTAATCGTGATGCAGGATCAGCTGCATGAACATGAACCCAATACTCATTTGGTGTTTCAGTGCGCTCGATTGACACTCCATCGTCAACCTCATGAGCACTTGCAGCATCAATACAGTAAACAGGTAGATAGAATTCCGTTCGAAGGGCTGCCATACTGTCTTCTGAAGTAAAATAATCTTCCTGGTAGACATCGTTGTGCCCGTGAGTCTGAATCCGAAGATCGTAGGCTGCTCTGTTCGCTGTAGGGTCGATTTCACCAATTTCCTGCAAGAATGTCCATGCAGTACTTTGATCCAACGGGAGTCCTTCGTACCTTCCTATCTCTCGAAGAAGGGCAGATCCCACTCCATTTATTGTGGAGTTCGAACCAATAGTCCGGAAGGCTGCCCATGATTTTATAAATTCTGTATATGGAGATGAAGCAATTTTTCGTCGAAGCTTGTTTTCATCATCCGGTATATTTAGCGGTTTGATGGTGCCATGAGTTGTGAGTTGACATGATTTACGACTCTCGTCTATGGCTTCCTGACACTTCTTTATCCATTTTGGTAAAGAGCTCTTTTGAAGCTTGAGATTCTTTGATGCTTGTCGATACTTGCGAAACTCCTCGACAGTATGTATGATGTTTTTCACCTCTGCTTTGGAGCTAACTTCGTACTGTCCCCCGGTTCTAGTTGCCCCTCGCAGTTGTGGTCGAAAGCCAATTTCATCCCGCATGATACAACGATGTATAGCATATAAGGCAGGGTAAGAATGTGTACCATCCTCGTTCCTCGAAGCGTTTGTTTTGAAAACCAAATTGGCTATCTCGTCCAATGTAGCATACCGAAAGGAACTATCTCTGGCAACAAGACGGTGAGCATCCTCAAACATGGAAAAACTGCGTTGGTAAATCTCTTCGCATTCCCCCCAGAACCGGACCATCTTTTCCAGTAAGGGTTTGGTCACACCCCTAGGAACTTGTGGCTCAAATTTATGAATGCCTGCAATCTCCGACTGTTCGGCTTCGTGTGACAGCAAGAACGGACGAATTGTGTCAAGTTCGTCATTCCCAACGAAGTCTGGCACATAAAATTGGGTGGAGTTCAAAGGACCTTTAACGAAAGTACCAGACATTGTATAGAACTCGGCAAGCCTGTCGACGTCGCGTAGATATATCCCAAGCTCATACCTCTGTCCTTTGCCACTAATCGACTCATGTCAGTTCTTCATTTGCATATGCGAGGTGCATGGGGAGCGGAGACACACATAACTTCAACGAGATCTCCTGGAATGAGGAAACCGCGCCTGCTTCCAACATCAACCAAATCGTCAAGTCCAAAACTAGTTATATCATCGTCCGCTACATCCTCTTCTTCGTCAATTTCGAATTTGTTATCTTGAATTCGAGTGATAGCATTGTCCGTAGTCCCAGGTTCAGCATTGTCGTTAATTGTGACAGAAACAAAAGAACTGGCATTCTCTGCTTCCCAAGCTCTTAGCCGGTCTCTAATTGGTAGAAGCTGTCTGTTTTGCGTTTCTGTTCCGGCTCGTCCCTGGAAGTAAGGTCAGCGAAGTAGATCATGCCGATGGACAATTCCACACACTGCATAACTAATGCTGAACGACCTCGTGTCTCGCCTTAATACTGGCAGTCTTGACCTCAGTTGACCATTTTTATCCGTGCCTTGTAGCAGTTGTCGCCTCCCAGATTTTACTCCCGAGTGGAGGTTTGCGAGGCATTTCCAGCATACGAATGATTGCGCATTCCGTCTTGGGAGCCTGGAGTTCCTTAACATAGTCTCCCCACACTGTAGTAATTGGCGTGCACTTTATGTAAACTTTGGCAGCATAAAGATATTCGATCGGTAAAATTTCCTGAGATAACGTTTACAAGACGTTATCGCGTTTGCACGTGAAGCGCCATTGAAAAGTGGCCCAAGCTTCATAATATTTACCATAATATTCCCACAAACCACGGTTAATATCAATGGCAATTACATGACTTTCATTCATATAAAGACTTTACAACTTCATATCAAGGTAAGATATATTTCCATCCGTCTACTAACACTCAGCATATTTTATTGCATTCCGATACACTTTGTATGATGAACAAACTTTAGCATGTATTACCTGAAGATTGATCGTTTCGACGAGATTTCACTGTGGTCTACACCAAGATCTCTGACTACAAGTTATAACTTTTGCATATTCGTCTTTTTATTAAATTTATAGTGCATAACTAATTAAAACCATCATACAGATATTCTCGAGACCATGTCTGACTCTGCCAAAGAAGGACATTTCACAATTCTTTACTTTGCTACTGCTAGCTCATATACATCGAAGGATTCCGAGGCTTTTAGTGCACCTCTACCTCTCTCGCAACTATTCGAGAGTTTAGAGAATCGTTACAATGGAATGAGAGATAAGGTGCTACGAACCTGTCTGGTAACTCTCAACTTGGAGTATGTTGACATACCAGAGGCAGGCTCTGATACAGAAACAATCATCAAAAGCGGGGACGAGGTTGCAATCATTCCACCAGTGAGCTCTGGATAAGGTAGCTAAACTTGGGAGCCATCCATGATTTGCGATACCATTCTGAAATTCTGTGAAGTCTTCCGATTGGATCTTGTCCAGCGTTATACCAACTCTTATTCATAAATTCAATTTTTAGAAAATTATTCAATCTATTTTTTCCAAAGCCTCATTGCTTCACCTCAAATACTGCGCTGGAGACGACTACATTGTTATCATGACAATGTAAAAACGGCAAATGAGTGACACTCTTGAGAAAGAAAAGACGTAATCGTTGGCTTACTAGTCTCCCTCCCACCACACCATCTACTCACCCAGCCAATCCATCCAGTATATTCCTCGAGTATTTCGGCCTATGAGAGCGTTTGCATTGTTCTTGGGAGGTCAGGTATCGTTGCACTCTATTGACAATTGGGTGGCAGGCAGGGAGTGACTAATGGCCTGCGATCAAGAGGGGCCAGGTGAAATGTGGGAGGAAAGTTGGGGAATGGATCTGAGAGTTGGCGGTGGCAATATGGAGGGAGAATTAGGAGGCGATAATTTGAGGGTCATGAGGTATATTTGGAAAATATATGGGAGGTTGTGCAGGGGAACACGAAAGAAAGAGGGGGGGGGTTTTCTTTTGGATTGTTCTTAAGAACTTGGGTGTTGAGAAGCCCTACGGAGCGAGAACTTCTTGGAGAGTTTTCCAATCGTTCGTTGTTGAGAACTCAGATATCGAAAAGCTTTGTATCTATGTCGGGGGTTGAAAGGTTAGGAGAAGACCCATGAGAGCAGGGGGAAAGAGCTATCAAGCCAATTCCTGTATCATGCATTCATAGCTAATAGAAGATTACTTTCCTGGAGATATTTCAATTCAACTCTGACCCAATAATGGGCGAGATTCCGGGAAATCTTCTTCATCAACCACTCCTGACTTCTTCCTTTTCCACCACTTTCTCGGATATCGCCCCCACTCCTTCCACCATTCCTGACTGCTTTCCCCGTTTCCCATACACCTCATGAGGAGGATGACGAGCCCAATGGCCAGGAAAGTTCCATAAATCGACCCGAGAAATGTCAAAAGGGTGATCCTAAACACAAGATTAATCTCGAGGTAAAACATATAGGAGCAGCTTGAGCTGCAGTACACACTTACGTCGAAACATGACAACCTAAAGGTCGAGCGCGTAACTCCCATCTTTCGGACCAGAGGGGACAAATATTACTGTTGAAGATAGGAGCGAGGATATGCACTGGTGATGTGTTTGGTACGCAGGTAGAGGACACTGGACACCACGAGCAAGGACCTGTGGCTAAACACTCCCAGCATTCTTGATGTCCCCAGCATTTATTCAACAAATCATCAGAAGATACATTTTCCCCGGATTTGCCTGATATTTTTGCTTCCATGATATATACCTGTATATTCAGAAGGTATTGAGCATCATAGATTTCACCAAACGAAGGTAGTTTGTGAGTTGTTACCCCGCAACTCCGAAGACTAAGGGTTTCCGGTAAAGCCCAGGTCAGATATATGTCAGATATATCAATTGACCACAGAGCTCTTGTAGAAAGAACCGGAATCTAGAAGTGTAGAGAACAACCCAGCATGATTAGCTATTTTTGAGAGATTGAAGTGCTCCTGATTGTTCAGTTTCGAAGAAGATAAGGAAGATAGTCAGTCACTAGTTATCTTGGGTGAGTTAGATGATGATGATGATGATGATGATGATGATGATGGAGTTTAGATCATTTGCTCCCTCCTCCTTCACCTTCTTACTGTAGTTACCTAGGTACCTAGTTTTGGATTGAATCGGGATGAATCTGGATTGAATCGGGATGAATCTGGATTGAATATTGAATTCATCATTTATGAGAATTTGTTAAATAATAACTTGCAATTTTTTATTTATTATCTGAATTAAGATCTTACTTTCTAAGGAATAAAAACTCTAAAATAATATTTATAGAAATTATACTATCTATCGTTTGTCTTACTAGCGCCGCCAAAATCTTTCCAAAGAGACATCTCGGCATCAACACTGACCGAGTTTCCGCATCATCGGGGAAATCAACACACGCAATGGAAAATAATCCAGTAAATTTGGGTCAAATTGATCCTCGACTTAGAGATGAATCTAACACAAATTCTTTTGCGCAATCCCAACAACAGCCACAACCGCAACCCGAAATTCACAATCTAAACACCCAAATTCCTGCGAGCGCACCTCGTTTGTCTGGTCCGTCACCAACACAGCTCGACCAGCTACAGCAGTATCATCATCAACCTGTTCACGATGGAAGCCAACCTCAAATGTATATGCCTCAGACACCCCAGTCAGCGGGTCATACACCAGATGGAATTATGTTCGCAGACGCGTCGGCCGATGCAAAGCGACCAAGAGCTTGCGAAGCTTGTCGAGGATTGAAAGTCAAGTGCGAACCTGATATGAACAATTTGGAGGGTCCTTGCAAACGATGCGCCAAAGCCTCCCGCCAATGCCTCGTTACCGTACCAAGTCGAAAGAGACAAAAGAAGTCAGATAGTCGAGTAGCTGAATTGGAGAAGAAGATCGATGCATTAACAGCTACACTGCAAGCGACAAAATCGGCTTCTTTACCAGCAGCTCATGGAGTGGAAAACAGCCTTGAGGAGCATGGTCAGCACATTCCAGCGAGGCAAACCCCATATGAGCAGGTCACAAATGGAGGCTTTGGAACACCTTTCTCTGGCCATTCTGAACCGAGGTTGAACACGGCCGATTGGGCTAGCTATCCTAAAGCTCATCAATCCGAGAACCAGGCATTATCTGCACCCCCAATGGTGATGGCAGGACAGAAAAGGAAGCACGCTGAGAGTCAAGATGGTACCCCAGCTGACTCTTTCATGACTTACGGTCCCTTAGGACAGAAGACTCCCGACCCCAGTCCAAACCAATCACTTTGGCAGGCACCACAAAAGCAGACTCCTTCCCATGAGTATGCGGATGTTGTGGATCGAGGCCTAATCACGGCCGATATTGCTACCAAAATGTTCAATTGTTATGTTGAAAGAATGGCCCACCATATGCCTGCTGTTGTCTTCCCTGCAGGCACTACTGCTGCAGAAATTCGCAAGACAAAGCCAATTTTATTCCTAGCTATCCTCAGCGCCAGCTCGGGCACAAATTACCCATCTCTGCAGAAACAACTGACAAAGGAAGTGATGAGTATCTATGCAGATCGCATTATTTGCAATGGTGAGAAGACAATAGAGCTTGTACAAGCTCTTCATATCAGCACCCTCTGGTATTGGCCACCTGAACATTTTGAGGAACTAAAGTTCTACCAACTTATTCACATCGCGGCGGTCATGGCAATTGACATTGGGATGGGAAAGAAAGGAAAGACCGGTAGGACTGATAAAATGAAGAGCGCAGGATTGTGGAGAGATCACCCGTGGCGACGAACACCATATCCTGACCCTGAAACTATTGAGTCTAGGCGAACTTGGCTAGGTTGCTACTTTCTATGTTGCAACGCGTCTATGGGTTTGCGTCGACCAAATCTCATTCGTTGGACCTCATTCATGACGGAATCTTTTGATATACTTGAGAACTCCCCGGATGCCGCTCCTACAGATAAAACGTTATGCCAATGGGTTCGCAGTCAACGGATTGCAGAAGAAGTTGGTATACAATTTTCAATGGATGACCCAGGTGCGAGCATCAGTATCGCCGACCCAAAGGTGCAGTATGCCCTCAAAGGGTTCGAACAAGAGCTTGATAAATGGAGCAGTTCGATACCTCCAGAAGTCCAAACACGTAAGTGACAAATTATACACTTAATTAGACACAAATTACTGACAGAATCACCTAGCATCCTTAAAATTAACCGAACATGTAATCAACCTATATATGCATGAAGTCGCTATGCACGTCGATCATAATGTCGAGGAATTCAAGCCACCCTTTACTGAAGAGACACTGAATGGAGTTTCAGAAAATACAGACGTATTAACCTCAGCTCATATTGCTGCTCTATCTTGCTGCTTGACATCGATTGATGGCATCTTCGCAACTTTTCTGCAATTTGATGTTGAGGTCATTAGATGCCTTCCGATTGCACACTTCGTCAGAGTGGCTTATGCTGTCGTGGTTCTTATCAAGATGTACTTTGCTGCAGCCAACCCGAATGGTGAATTGGGAAAGGTTTTTATCAAGGAAAATATGAAAGTTGAGCATTATCTCGATGGTCTCGTTGAGATCTTCCGCGCCTCTGCGGCCGATGAAAGATCTCGACCAGCCGCCAAATTCTTGATGGTTCTCATAATGTTGAAAACCTGGTTCCATCGTCAACGGGAGGGCAAATCATCATCCGTGCACAATACAGAGTCCGGCGATCCTACCAAACCTACCGGTGATACTTCTGGAGAAGCTACAAATGAGACCGATCAGAATGCTACTCGACAGACGGGATCACAACGCAACGGACAGCAACCAGGTTACAGCCCTTCAAATACTCCTCTTCAGCTTCTCAGCGAAGTCGCGACGGGCAATTCCGGTGGTCCCCGTCCCGAAAACCAAAGCCAAAACCAAAATCAATACGCGGTTCAGCAAAACGACTGGCCAACACAACAACCATACCCCAACTACGACCCATCTCTCAACATGAATGCCCAAATGCTACAAGGCTACGGAGACATGTCGGGAAACATCGATCCCTCTCTCGGTATGGACTTGGGATTTGCGATGGGCGATGGATTTGAGCAAGCAATGGGCATCCCGTTTGGCGTTGGCGACATTGGCAATTACTTTGGCGAAGACATTTTTGGTCAGTTCATGGGAGGTAGTGTTCCGGGTTTTGATGGGGGATTGTAGTGTTTTTCGAACGGGTTCATCCAGCCTGTGATAAAGCACGGCTAGGATTTAAGGGGAATGTAGCCTGCTGATGGCTTCTTTTCATAGCCTTCTTCCCGTCGCTTTTTTGGGACTATCCTATTCTGTCCTATCCTATCCTATCTTCTGTATTTATTATCATCATGAATTCTCAAGGCAGGCACGGGAAAAAGAAACATTTCTTGATTTTTCTAATTAGTAGCTAGTCAGTCAGTTAGTCAGTCAGATCAGTAGTAATAGACTCAACTCCAACAACTCCAACAACATCATCATCATCAAAATAACCGCACGTTTTTCTCGCTAGGTCATTTGTCACATCATCTTTCTTCTATCTTGAAGTACAAGATCCTGTCTGTAATCTATATGCCCTTCAAGAATGTATATCTCGTGATGCTATATAAAATTAATTAACCAGTTAAAAAATATTCTCATCTTTGTATTCTATTCTATTCTACCTTTTCAAACTTTAATATAAAGATTAATAATACTCGTAGTAAGTATTTAAATATCACAAATTTAAATACTCCAATCTAATAATAAAAAAGCTACTAAACACACATTCAAAGTTCAGTATCCAGATAGGTTACTAATTACCAGTTGAATATTTTAAATGGTAGTATATTTCTTTAGCTCCCAAATAATAGGCCCTTTATATTTGTATATCCTTATTCATATCCGTATCCGTATCCGTATCCATATATCCTTATCCCATCCCATCCCATCCCATCCTATCCCATGCGAGCCCACCCCGTTCTTTTATAAACACCAAGAAAATCAATCCGTCAACGAAATGAATGTCATGGAGACCATGCATGCAATGCATGCATGATGTATGGAGTCAACATATCAAATCGAGGTTCAAGGATGCTAATGCCATAAGGAATCTGTATCCCTCGCGTCTTATGAATACTGTAAGCGAAAAGAAAAAGAATACCAGCTTATGCTGCTGAATTCATGCCCTTGCCATAATTTCCTATTACATCATCATCTGATATTTCCTGTTAAATCTCGGGTATCTAATTGCCTCAACCACTTTCTCTATCTTTCTCCAAAATCCGAATCTCCAGCTCAAAATCTCTCAAAATCCATATTCATCATGCTGATGCATCGGACATCGTCCCGGATGTTTCTCAAACCACTTCCGTATACAACTTAGATGAAACTTGCAAAAGCACTCCAATCGTCCCATCTCCAACCCCGGTTCGTATTCTTCTAAACATATTTGGCATTCCGCATCGTCCTGGCAATCTTTTTCCGTAGAAATGTATGGAAAGACTCCCGTGCGTCGAGATTGTGAGGGGCCGACAGATGGGGTTGACACGAGAGGAGGGACGGCTGGTGTGGAAGAAGCAGAGTCGCGTAAAGAGCTCGATTGGGTAGATGTTTGGGCAATAGGTAGAGCCGGCCGTGTTGCTGATGGGATTGGTGGGGTAGGTGTCGAAATTGGAGTACCGGTAGAAAGTCTAGAAGTGGTGCGCTCGATACATGAGATTATATGTTCAGATCGAAGAGTTTCGGCGTTCGCGAGAGACATAGATGGAAGTTCATCGTGGCAGATGGGGCATTCATCTTCCTCTCGTATTTGAGGTGTTCGTGGTAAAGGACGGGTACGCAAGTCTTCGCCTGACACGATGGATCGTCTACCTGCTGTTGAGGTAGGAGCATTCGGTGCGTTTTGCAAGCTGGGAGAAGGGCCTCGAACGTTTCTGAGAAATGTACGCTATGAAAGAGTTTAGTGACTATATCTGGTTTCTTAGCAGAATGAAAGCTTACCATATCTTCGGTTGTATCTCGTCCCACAACAGCAACCGTTGAACTTCTCGAACGTGTACCGTGCCGAGAGCTCAAAGCAGCTCTTTCCCTATACCAATTTTGAAATTCTTCAGCTGTTCTAGGATTGGAACTTGTCCCAGCAGCCGAATGCCTATCAGGAGTACTTTGCTCACGAACAGTTTGTGAACGATGTTCTGCAAGCCTAAACCGAGATTCGGTTGGTAGACTTCCCGGGATGGATGTAGTGGGAACGATGGAACTTTGTGTTCGACCGTGATATCCAAGGCTGTGTCGAGGTTCTGTTATAGAGCTGGTCTGGTTGGTTTGAGGGGGAGCTACATTAGGATCAGGCACACAAGGGTTACACAGGCGAACTCTATCTCCTCCACCAAACTCTAAAGTATTTGTGCGTCCTTCACCTTGTGGATCATGGAGGCGATTGTAGGCAATAGAGTTATATGGAGAGGGATGATCTGGAGGTTGCACAATATATTGATAGGGAATTGTGATTCGGTGCGGGGAACAAGAGCTACAAACGACACGACCACATTTCCTAGCCGAGTTAATATGGTGAATCAAAAGGGGAATGCAGTAGAAGTTTAATAACATACCGACAATGATGCTTCCTATTTAGCCAGCCAAACGAATAATTGCAAATAGGGCATTGAGTAACCTCCGAGTCCGGCTGCCATCTGGGAAGTATAACCTCACTCCGTAAACTTTCTCGATCCCTCGTCTGTCGTTGTGTAATACCTGAGGAGGACCTAGATATAGTTGGCGTCCCTTCATCATCAGAAGATGAACTCGTAGGATTAGCCGAGCTTCTCGTCGACTGCTCCGCGTGCAAAATTGGAGAAGAGGATGTACGTCTGTTCTGAACAGACTGAGTTGAGGCCCGTCTAGATGAGAAAGATTGATCTGAAGGTCTGCGATCGAACCTAGACGATGCTGTATTTCGCCGAGAAGAGCTAGCTGAGCTTGGTGCCCTATCTAATATAGTTGACATGTCCGCCTGATAACCAGCAGTAGAAACACTGTGACCTAAGCTGTCTTCCCTCATAGGGGCTTTTCCGAGACGCGAGGTTTGCCTTGGTCCAATACTGCTAGCCGAACTTCCCACACTAGAATTAGAAGCACTACTTGCTCGACTCAATCGAACCGTCGCTTGGTCATCTATACCTGCCTCGAATGCTGATGTGTCGCCTTCTATTTCTCTTTCGTATTGTCGGCCGCTCCCTAAGTTTGCTCGCGATGCAGTCCCGGCCTCAGATTCATCACCTGGCTCAACCATTACGTGACTATTAAAGTTATCTTCGGAAGAAGAGGGACCCATAAATCCCAACATGTGCGAGTCCTCGCCCGAGTCGCTACCTTCGGTATAAAAGTGAGATCTCGGAAAAAGACTAGGACTCTTGAGTGGTCGTCCCCCTGACGTGAGGGGAGCAGAGGAATTGGAAGGACCCCCAACAGAAGTCACCCATTGCTCATCCATTCTCGCAGTACTTCGATGAAGCTCCCAGCTAGGCTGAGTGGGTCGATGCACCGGAGAATAGCCTTATAGTAACCCGGAGCCGATATATATCCTCAAAGTCGTACTGTTTGATTGTATGTATCGTTAACAATGCGAATTCCAAAGACCGCAAAGGGAAATCGTCTGAGAGATGCAAGTATCAACCGAATCAATATAACCTCCCCACAAACACTTCCTGGCTCTACACAGAAGAACCACTTTTCGCTATGCAGTAAGGCGGGATCGCAGGACGTCGTTGTATCGTATTTCCAAATAATCGTCGATGTTGAGGCTGGGTGAGTTGTACTTCGCAAGAGCTAATCATCGCATCAACCATCAATCCTATTCTCCCACAAAACTCAAGCACATTTCAGAATATGAATATAGAGCACACTCACTATAATTCTATCAAACGCTTCCCACAAACTCCATCAATCTGCAAACCCAAACACTTACACTTTGAACGCCGACCTCAAAAAATCCTAAAACGCACACGACCAAATGATCGGACCCGTTTTGATCGTGACAAGCTTCTCTCTTCTCTTTCCTTCCCGTCCCTCGTCAATATGAGAAATTCCTCCGACGCTTTATCACGTAAGACGAATAAACCGTTGGAAATTGCAAATATGATTATGATTATTTCTCGCGCAACTCAAAGTATCGCAAGTTGTGTGTTGTACTAAGCTTAAGGTGAATGAATGAATGATGAGGTTCGACCAGCTTAATCGCCTGTACTACTTGTTATCGCGATAAGAGCCGAAAAGAAGTTATCGGCCTGTTCCCGTAAGCTTAAAGTTGCAGGGTATCTAAGGTAATTTATCCTTGGATTCCCTGTGGTGGTTATGATGTCGATTTCTTTGCAATTGAAATTGGAATATATGTGGAAATGTTGGAGGATGGGGAGGGTTTTTTGTCTCGGGGCCCAGAAAAAAAAAAGCGCAGTTGAACATTCCTTAGATAGATTGATACCAAAGACTACACCGAAGATCATTCATTCACAAGATAATCAAATTCTATCTAACTTCTAACTTCCCCTCATTCACATATCTGTCAGACGCTCTAACCACCCCTCGGTGGATCAGTAGACTTTAAACATCGAATGAAAGGCTCCCCTTGTTGTTTGACTACAAATCGCTTATCATCTTTTCAAGCATAGTGTAATGGAGTCCGCCAACGCATGCTTGCTACCCTGAATGTCATACAAACAGAGGAGATAATATAGCTCACAAATATTGACAATTAGACGGAGTGATATCTATGTAAATTTTGGTATTAAGCTGTAGTAGTTGCAATCATTGCACTAAAACTTAAATAATCTTGCTCATCTAGTCTGTATGGTACTAACTCAAAGCCATGTCAAACCATCAAACTATAGTAACCCATGGGGCATGTGAGTGGACCATATAAACAGGAGATCCACCCAGGCCATCGCTCATCGCAAGTAAATCAAGAACCCTCTAATGCTCCAACAGTCTCAAAGAACCTTGAACGACAACGTTCTCCAAAATGGATCCAGGAGGAATGTCAATAGTTTGGCCTTCAGTTGCTACAATAATAACGGTACCCTTGAGAGTAACACCTCTGCCAAGGTTGACAGCTCCAGTGATGGTCAAGTGGTCAAGCTCGAGGATTCTTGGAATGCTGCCGATACGCTTCTGGAAGTCAGAGACCTTCTTGAAGTCGTTGCCGAGCTTGATCAAAGGAGCTGGACCGAAACGGCTGGGGTCAATTTGGAGTTGACCGTGCTTCAACGAGTACAAGTCGGACTTGACAAGCATCAAATCAGAGCAGGTCTTGACTGGCAAGAAACGTCTACGAGGTACGTTGACACCATGGGCGTTGTGGAAATGACGGATAGCAGCTCCGACGGCAGTTTCAAGCTGAACGATTGAGACATCAGACTCGCCCTTCTTGTCAGCTGGGATAGATTTGTTGTTAGGGATGATCTCCATCTCGAGCTCATTGTTCTCAACAATACGCTTAACAGCTTGCAAGTTCAACCAGATGTTGTTGGTGTTGAAGTACTTGAATTTTTTAATAGATTTGAACTCGTTGGTGTGCTCTTTTGGTACTTGGGCAATTTCGAGGAGACGGACGGAACCTTCGTAATCGATGATGGTACCACCCTTGACATCGGCCTTAGTCTTGTCGGTCAACTCCATAATGTATTCAGCCTTGGTCTCAACCATGTGCTGCAAGATGCGGAGATCGACGACAGCGCCCAGGTTGTCAACGTTGGAAAGGAAAACAATCTCGACACCTCGCTTGATGAGGGTATCGAGGATGCCGGAGTTGTACAAAGACTCGAAAACATCTCCGTGTCCTGGTGGGTACCAGTCAGAGATTGGGGAGTCGAATGACTTTGGTGCGGGAAGAAGCGAGTCCTTCAAGATTCTTGGGTATCGGGATTGGTTGAATGTGAGGATATCAATGTTGTGTCCCTCGTATTTCTTGATAATGTTTGAAGTATCATCATCGGTGTTGAAAGAGTTCATCAAGACGAATGGGACGTTGACGTTGTATGTGCGGTTGAGGTACTCGATTTGTCGGACGGAGAGATCGAGGAAAGACATGCCATCACGAACTTCAATAACTGATTTGGGACCAACGCAACCCATGGATGTACCAAGACCTCCATTAAGCTTGAGAACAGCCAATTTGTTAAGGAATCCAACCGACTCGGAGTTTGCAAGCTCATTATAATCGACGACTTGGTTTTGGGCAGGTGGAGCAATACGTTCCCAGTCGCTACTGTTTCTGTTAGAAACCACTATAACCATCACATTTTGAAGAGACTGAATACTCACAGCTGGTTTCCCTTTGCCTTGTCGTTCAAGTATCTGCGGAAAAGAGCGAAGAAGTTGTCCATCTCAGTCTCGAAGAGCTATGACAAATTAAATATGATCTTCATCTGCGAAAAAGAGTCTTTAACATACCTTCTTCTCTTCAGGGTCTGAGACGGTGTCTGCGAGGTTGTTGAGAGCATTTCTCATCTGACTGGCAGCCACGGATGTTGAGGTGTTCTCGAAAGCCTGGTTGTTGCTTGTTAGTCTAACTGAACTTTGAGTTTCTATTGTAGGAGGTATAGTAAAGTGCTCTAGCTCGGATGTGGATGAAAAGGCCGGATGTAGCTCGACCGGTGGATGGCTAAGATCAAATGAGGGGTCATATTGGATATCAATTCCATCACTCTGGTGATGTATGGGCATATTTGCTACATCAGAGCTGCCTGCAGCATGTATGCAGACACCAGGTAAATACAAACACCACCTTCGAGTCATTTGATGATTTGATGATTTGACGCTTTGCAACATCCACTAGATGGTACAAAAACTCATCTCCTGCCGTTTTTTGTATAAAAGCAAGACTCCATTTGAAGTGTTTGTGCCTTGCTCTATTGGGAATCTGGTTGTTTCCACCAGAGTGTTC
Organism: Myriosclerotinia curreyana; assembly: GCA_002162495.1. Classification (NCBI taxonomy): domain Eukaryota; kingdom Fungi; phylum Ascomycota; class Leotiomycetes; order Helotiales; family Sclerotiniaceae; genus Myriosclerotinia; species Myriosclerotinia curreyana. The sequence goes on from NGKJ01000003.1 coordinate 458,147, forward strand.
TCTCTTCTGCCACTTTGAAGGGTGAAGCTTCGAGGCCTTTGTAGATAATCCATGACGAAAGAAAGGTTGAACGATAACATTCTGTGAAAGGACAGCACATACCATGTGTGATTGTGTCTTTCCATGGTGCTTGCGAGCGAATTCGCCGTTATCTGGAGATAAGCTCGAAGGCTTGAGGTGGGAAGGGAGAGCGCTTTTTAATGCTGCTGCCATTTTGTATTATGTTTCTTTGTGATGGATGGTATTTCGAAGATTCGTAAGAAGAAGTGAATGGTTGAGGATGTTGAGGAAAAGAAGTCTAAGCTTTCTTTCTTTCTATGAGAAAGATTGGAGATTGGGTTAGCCGGTATGGATCAACGTTGAATACCTAGGTATCAGTGGTGGGGGGTGAGGGGGGGGGAAGTTGTGCCCCGCCAAAGCCAAGAAATATAATTTGATCACTTACTCAAAATTCAGAGAGAAGGTATTTATTATTCACAGTGCACACACACACAAACACACACGCAACCAAAAACACTTCAGAAAACGTAGAATGAAAGAAAACAAGTCATGGAAATGGGTTTGTTGTCTCCTTTTATATAGATATGTATGTGCTTAGCTAGCTAGTAGTAGGTAGTAGAACCCTTAGTAAAAGAACCCTTTAGCTTTGAAATTATTTTGACGGTCTGAAATTCTGGTCGGGGGGG
>NGKJ01000003.1:467590-493572 GCA_002162495.1 Myriosclerotinia curreyana
TTTTTGCGCATTCCCCTCTCATCACTCCCTGCCCCCTCGATTTATCATTATCTTTCTTAAAATCAATTTGATCAAATGGGATAAGACTGCTGGAGCCACCCCTTCACTAAATTTACCTACACTACAGGCTACAACTTGTACAGATCACAGTATTGATAAACTTTTTTTGTCATCATCGATAGTTTTAACATCCAAGGTAAGCTGTCGCAACTTCAGTTTTGCACGCGCAATCATTCCTATAAAAGGCATCATATTTTCATGACACCTACAACTTCCTATTCGTCTTCTGCTTATTATCGTAACTTATTATTTGCATGATACGTTTGCTGCGGGCTTCCCGTCAACGTTAATAACAATGCCCAGGGACGATCTTTCCATCGATTTTGTCCCAAAATACAAACACAATATGCCACAGGTCGAGCAATTAGATACAGCAGGAGTTCTTGATGATTGGATCAACCGCGTCGCGAATTTACCCCACGAAATTGCTTTTAAGCAAGATGAGATTGGAGAAAAAGATAAAGCAATGCAAGAGTGCCTTGCTATCATAGCAAAGCACGATGCCGCTCTTCAAAAATGGACCAAGGCGAACGGGGGACACCAGCCGAATCCCAAAGAAGCAGCCTTGAATAAGATCATTTTGGAGAGTTACGAAACAGCAGAGCGCCTTCAAGATGAGAAGCTCAGGTTAGCCAGAGATCTGGAAACGCTTGTTGATAATCACATCCGACGACTCGATATACAAATCAAAGGACTACAAGATAGAGGAGAGTTTCCACAAGACCCGGATTTGCCTTCGCTACTACGACCACAACCGATCGACCGCACTCGATTAGACACACACGTCGCAACAAGACCACTGGGTGAAATCATAAATTCAGTCTCTTCCTCTCATGTACGCCACCCGAGCAACTCACGGATACCTGCCAGTATCAGTCAGCTTAATGGCGCAACGACGTCTTCTGCCCCTGCAACGCCAGCTGCAACCTTACTTTTACAAAGACAGGCTCGGGAGTCGTCTCTTGGGGCGATCAATAAGCGACCAAGACTTACGGGAGCGCTTGGGACTTTGCCAGCGGCTTCTAGTGGACTTGCCCGCCATTCGTCAATGACTCCTGGCACTCCTCGTGGAGGCACACCTTCTGCCGTACGTGGTGGTAGTGCTGGGCCACGAAACTCGCAGAAGAAGAAAGTTGCTCCGCAAGGCAGCAGACAAAGTGGCGCTCCACGCAAAGGCAAACCTGGAAAGTCCGGCCTTAGCAGGTTAAAGCGAGGGCACAAGAACTCGCCGTCTTCAGCAAATGACAGCGAGCTTAGTGACGCGGAATCTGGCTCTATTGAAGAAGAAGAGGCTACGGGACGTCAAGGCAAGGACGTTGATGGAGATGACGACATGGTTGATATTGATGATGAAGAGGGTGGAGATAACAAAAAATACTGCATTTGTCACAATATTAGTTACGGAGACATGGTGGCTTGCGACAACGAGGACTGTCCGTACGAATGGTTTCATTGGTCTTGTGTTGGCGTCAAGAGTGACCCCTTGGGTACCTGGATTTGTCCAGTATGTACTCCCAAAATGCCTAAAAAGGCTTAAGCATTGTTTGGTGGGAGGCTTTCCGTGATCATAACTACGGAGTTCTGGTGTAAAGGCAGACCGAAATTATCTACGGATAAGGCTATGGATTAAAGGGCGTTTATAGCTAAAGGTAGTTGGTTGACTCTTTGATATATAATATGTTAACTAGGTAGACTAATGCCAATATTACTTGTGAGGGTTGTATTCATCAGCCCTATGATTAGCGGGGACAACTTGTTCAATGGTACCATGAAATTCTTGCATACCTGCTTGTGTCAAGCAATGGAACAATGAATGGTTATAGTGTATTTTCATCCCTCTACGAAGTGCAATTCAATTCGTAACTTTCATCTTTCACCGCCTTCATTGATTGTTGGCAGAATAACTTCAAGTTTTACCCGGCCAATTCTATAAAATTACTTACAACTCCCTCTCATATGCAACGAATGTCCCTTTCTCAACAACCTAACCCAACGCCCCTTTTTAATTATAATTCATCAAGTCATAATGGACTCCAAGTAGGTTTTCCCGCTTGTGTTTTATTTTCATCTTCAACAACAACGACAACAAATGACAAATAACAAATAACAAATACAACATGCTTCGATCATCACGTTGATACTCCCCTCATTTCTATCCTTGTATCATTATCATTGCTTCTGCTGTCACGGATTCACTAACATACTATATGTCTATTAAAGAGTTAATCCTAGTGGTTCGTCTGAATTTCCTAGTGAAGTAAGTATTAGAGATCCCTATCTACCTTGCGACAAAAGATAAATATTAACGAGAGCAGGATCATTCATCTGATTTAGATATGACTACGCTCATATCACTTCGGGAGCTTTACATGGCTCGTGAAGAGCCTTCCGGTGTCATTGGGATCAAAGATCTGCAATTAACTGCTCCTGTTGGAGCTGACGCATGGGGTTGGAATTGGAAATTAGATGATATGCGAAGCCAACCAATCTTCGTCTCTATGTCAGTGTCTCTTGCACGAAATTTCAAATCTGCATCCCAAGATGACGACCTTACGGAAGATACCATTCACTATGGCCGTCTCAGATCAGGAATCATCAAAGCTGTCAGCGATTATCAGTCACCAAAATATCTATCTACCAATGCATCGAAAATCTGCCCATTGACAATTATCTTTCATCTCGTAAAGCATTTTTCATTTGAAGACAAATTGGCCACAGCAGAACATATCAAGTGGTCCTCATTTAAAGTCATGCTCCCAAAGTCATCTTTATTCGGAGCTGGCATCAGTCTCACGATGGAAACTCTTTACGAGCAAACTTCTTCGAGGGACAGACCTGCAAATAAGATTGGCTCTTGTGGACGCAGCTGTACCCTTCGAGTGCATGATCTCACAGTTTCAACCATCATAGGCATGTTGGAAAAAGAACGCATTAGGAAACAGAATGTGGTTGCGAACGTTGAGATAGACAAGTGGAACGAAGAAGGGGATTTTTATTGGGATTTGGAGCAAATTATTGTGAAGGTAAGCAACCCACCACATATGCCCCCCCTCCGTATTTTCAGCGTCCACTAATTCGATTTTGATCATTTCTAGACTATAGAAGAATCGTCGTTTAAGACGCTGGAGGCATTGGTAGAGCACATAGGCAAACGAGTCACTAGATACTTTGTGATTCCTTTCGTTGTCCAAAAACTCAGATCAGGAAGTACCAATACTATGACTAGGTGGGAGAGCCTCAGTGATGACTACAGACAGATCCCCTGGAAGAAGACAGATGTAAATGATCTTTGTCCAATCCTGAAGATAAAGTTAGAAAAGCCAGGTATATATCAAGATACAACACCCAGTGTCGAAATGACCATCGACATTCGGCCCCTACCAAATTCGCCATATTTTGATCTATGGAAGGGATACAAGAATTTGAAAGTGCCCGAACGCCCCTTCAAGGACACGATGAAGGACTGGATTGCGCAGAATTACCCGGATGATCTGGAAGATGGAGATGCCGCGCAGGTCGATCTTTAGCGAAAGATGGAAGCCTTCCAAACTGATCTCGCCAAGTCCAGAAAAATCGCAGAAGAAATCAATCCTCGGCCATCGTCCTCGGGTGAAACTTCTGCACAAGTTGTAGGGGAGGGGCAGTAGTGGTGTTCTTTTGCCCATATTCTATATTAAATCAGAGGTCCGATCTTTTATCCAAAATGTCCAGAGAAACAACAACGGATTTCCTGGTGAAAAATCAGCTTGACAGTACATTTGAGTCACGTTTCAATGCAATTCAATTAGGTTGGCTACATTACCGAGCGGGCTCTTGGTAAATATTTCCTCTGCATATCCTACGAATGTTTAGGATCAGCTAATTATGTATACATTATTGGAAAACAAATCAGCACAAACATTTCACGAGCCAAGAACTATTTTTGGCTTTGAAACGGCTTGGTTTCAGCAGTCTTTTTGTGACTACTAGATTCCATTGCCATTGCCATTGCCATTGCCATTTGTGAGGTGATCTTTAGCTTTGGTAAAAGATTAGATGGAACAGTTTTCTAGGTATAATTACTTAGATTATTAGCTATCCTGAAAGATACCTAGTGACTAGTCATAATAAACAAAATTGGACATCTTAATGATAAATCCCTCGAATATGATCTATGCTTGTATGTATGCATTTAAATCCCTAGAATATGATCTATGCTTGTATGCATATATGCATGTCCCATTTCCCAAATCCGAGCACCCGCACTCTTGAAGAGAGAGGAAATGGTATCCAAAAAACTCCTTTCCATGACTCGATCCCATATTTTCTCGCAAAAGACAACCCCCCNNNCCAAAACTAAAAATTATAAATTACAATCTCTCCGGACTCTCAGCACCGGGCATAACCACCTCTCTCGCCTGTTCCGCTTCGATTTCCAATCCGCCTCTCTTGAGCGTGTCTGCTTTCCATCCCACAAACGCGCACAAGATGATTCCAACCAGCAATGCCGAACCCATCAACATTCCGTTGATGGGTACTGGATTGCCGTTAAAGGCTTTGTGGAGCAGGGCATCCAAACCACTCTGGCTAAAATTGAGGAGGCCGGCCAGACAGATGATGAATCCGTAGACGGTGCCGAAGGTACGGAATCCGAAGACCTTGGCTGAATAGTCCGAGACGGCGGTGTAGTAGAAGGGGCGGTAGAGGACGAAGAGGGAGATGTTTGCATAGGCGGCCCAGGAGAAGGGGAGCATGCCAAGGATGCCGATCGTGGTGGCGATGGTAACGAGGAGGGAGAGAACGAATGGGGTGCTGGTGTTGTCGAGAATGAGGCCAATGAAGGGGATGGAAAGGACGCCGCCTAATGGAAGAGCTAGATCGAAGAAGGTGTTGACTTGGACGGCTTTGTTGTAGGAATGGAGGAGGTACTCGTATTGTGGACGGATAGTTGCCACGAAGAAATTGATGCGGGTCATTTGGATGACCGTGAAGAGCGTGATGAGGACAAACCACGGAGACAATATCTGCTGCGCCACAGTCTTGCCGTGTAAAACTCCCCAAACTCCGGAGATCTTGTTCTTGCGTTCTTCTTGTTGGACTTGCTTGCTACCTGGCTTGGTGCCCAAAATCTCGGTTATTTCTGAGACAACCGATGCGCGATGCTGGCGACGCTCCTCGCGAAGGAGAGCCGTCGTCTCGTCCATCTGATCATCGAACAAATCGTCGTCTTCAACTTGTTGGACCATTTCGCCTACCGTCTTGTACGATTGCGACGGCATGACAAATATTTGTGCGACCAGAATGAAAGCGGGCACGACTAGGTAGATGAGGAAGAACTGCTTGATGTGAAAAGTGCCGTCACTCCATTGGTATATTATTCGATAAACGAGGAAAAGTGCACTGGAGGTATCGAAAGCCCCTAAAGGATATTAATTCTGGTTCGTGGAGGCAGGATATACATTACTTACCCGTTAGCAGAGCCAAGATCAAACCGGAGTATTGGGGGAAAGTATTCGAAAGCTGGTAAGAGGTAATCAAGAAGAAAGCTCCTCCAAGAGCCAACAGCAAGTATCCAGGAATGAATGCATCGAAGGGCAGCTCCGCAGCGAAAGCAAAAAGTACAGCCCCGACCGCTAAGAAAACGCTTCCTATTATGCCCGCTACTCTGGGCCCAAAATTATCCAGGATGGAACCAATTGGTAAAGCTGCAACGTTTGTGCCAACCGCCGCAATCGTAAACATCAAATTCAAATGTATCTCCTGCTCAAAGCAAGTTCGCACTCCTTCGTTCAGCTCGTCTTCCGTGCAATATTCTCGATATACACCTTCGCGGATGAGGACCGGTTTGAGAGCTGCGTATCCGAAGACGATACCGGCAGCGAGGAGGCAGTATACTACTGCAATGGCAACTTGTACTATTATTGAGAGTTCAATCAGTACATTTCGATATATGCGTCTTGGAACATCAGATGCAAGTGTGCGAATGACTCGAGCACGAAAGAGCTCCCGGATACCACGCCCCTACCAATAGACATTACTTACAAATTCGCTTCCCCTTGGAAACCTCAAAAGCAGCCACCGTCTCTATCTCCTCGACGACATGATGTTCGGGCTCCAAGTCATCCCCCCACGTCCCCGGCAAGGGACTAAAGCTCAACTTCCTGCGCTGCGAGCCCGCCGGCGACCTGCCTCTCTCCGGAGACAGAGATTCCAGAGATGTAACCCGCTGAGAAAGCGACATGTTTCTACTCTTTTCCCACCTGGTTCCCAGTCGATTGTGCGACGAACGACGGGCTCGTACTTATTTATGTAGGGAAGAAAAGGCGGTGACCGGTGACCGGGTTGTCAATCCTCGTGCTTCAAATTCGCTGAATGTAGAACAGAATGTTGCGGGGTAGGAATCTCTTATATAATAGAAATTGATGTGTGGCCGGGGGGAAAGGTCTAACGGAGTTAGTCTCTAGATTCTAGACTCTAGACTCTACTTACTTCCACAATTGAATGAGGAAAACTTCTCTTCAATTGAATGGAATCTTTATCCTGCTATTGCTATTGCGAAAGATGTAGTACGAAGCACGAGAACCAATCTGTACAATTTACAGCAAAGGTTTTACAGCATATATATGTACAAGATAAGTTTAGGACTAGTTTAAATTAAAAGAATTATCTAACTATCTATCTAACTAACTATCTATATACCTATCTATATACTTCGTACCTATCTATCTATCTGACCATCTGTCTATACTCTTGAAGAGCAAAAATCTTTATCTGCAACTTTATTTGCAACTTTATCTGCAGACTAGCTGAGCGAGGTAGATCTAGAGTCAAAGACTCGAAAGTGGAGAGAAAAGCTACCTTTTACCCTGTACTTGCATATACTAACTTCTAAGGATCGTACTACCCTACCTACCACATTATTAGCAGATTATTGGCTCATCATCTATCGATATTTCAGGGCGAGAAGTTAGGGGTAGCGGAAGAAGACGAAAGGAAGTGATTTCCAAATTTCCATTATTGGATGTGAAAACCTTTGATGAATTTGATATCTTTCTTTCTACAACATGTTGAGCAAATTTTTCTCTTCGGAGATATTATATCATTGGAAGTATCAATTCGACTACTTATTTATGAATTACCTCCCTCCCCTATTCCTTTTCGTGTTCATTTTCACCACTCCACCACTCCATTCCTCCAAATTTCCTCAAAACTCTTGCGCCTCCCCGGATGATTAGTGTACCAGATTTAGTACGATAGATTCAGGAAATTCGTTAAAAACTATAGGGAATAACACACAGCAGTAAAAACCCCCATCCGCTGTGGTACCTGCATTCCCTAGAACATAAGAAGAATAGAAAGAAAGATCAATCCCAAGTATTGACCTCCTGCCACTCTCCAAAAACGGACAGAAAAGAAGATATCATATTTCCACCGTCAGAAGCATCCTAATTTACCCCTAAGTATAGGCTCCTATAGTTTATCCTATCAAGAGCCTTGGGTGCCAACTGGTGTGATGTCTCTGCTAGTTCGGCCAATTTCTTTTTTGCTGAGTAGACTTCTTCCGAATCCTGATCGAGTCTTTGGACTCTCTGATCCGTTCTCTGTAGAGCTCATAATGAAATTAGATTTCACCACGATGTAGCCTGCTCCACAACGTATTTGCTTCTCTTGCATTGTGCCGGTTTCATCTACGACGAGAACACCCTCGCCGAGATCATCATCCGAGCCGAATGTATTGTGTGCCTTGACCGAGACTTGGAAGGTCGCATCTGCGGAAGTGGTGCATTTGAAGCTTTCTTTCTTTTCGTTGAAGATTACGGTACCAGTAGGGGATTTGATATGTTCAGTCTTGTGGATGATTTTAGCCTTGGCACCAAGTGACTTAACATAAACCATAACGCTTGAAGACGGTGGAAATCCGGATGCAGAGACAATCGTGAAGTTTGCAATACCCATAGGCCCGCCACCAGGAGAACCAAAAATACCAGAGTGCGCCGACGCCGCTCCAAAGGATTTTGTTCGTCCATGATTCTGTTCAGTTGGAGGAGTCACCGGAGGTTTAATTTCAGGGATTGGTGCTCCTGAGCCTGTGAAACCACTTGCGCGCTTTAGTCCGCCATTGCTTGTGGGAACATCATTTTCTAACTCGGTAATAGCGCTGCCATTAATTTCTTCTTCGTCCTTCTTTTTGCTCTTAAAGCCATGTCGGATGAATGAAGCTCCTTTGCCAACACCTTGTGCGGCGAGACCAACACCTTTGATTGGAGCTCCTGCCACGCCAGTAACGATTTTGCCTGGTGTGGCAAATGTACCAGAAAATGTCGAGCTTCCTTGTCTTGACCTGGTCACGTAGTCTGGGCGGAAGAGCAAGCGTAGACGGACGGACCCAGATTTTCCTTCCAAGGCCAATTTCATTTCCTTGGGCTTGAATGGTTCCAAAAGATTCAAATTAATTTCAGCTTTACCAAGGAAGTCGGCCTTGTCACCAAAGTCCCAATCCATAACGTTGCAAACAAATTGCGAAGCTGTCCTTGAAGGCACATCGAGCTCGAAAAATTCATTCCAAGCTGGATGTAAAGTCTTCTTCTGGACCTTGGTCTTGAATACTGAGTTGCCATTGAACTCAAATTTGCAATATGGATCAGAGTAACCGTTGCGATCCGCAGATGGAAGGTCAGCAGCATCCAGAACATCTACTCGAAGTTTACCCATGTTGTTGATACTCTCGCTTGGGTCAAGATTCATCTTGACCGGAATATATTTAAGTGAGACCTTAATATTACTCGTATGGCCTTCCTCGTCTCTAAGCTTAAGTCTATCAGAAGGATTAGTAAATATATAATGTTGAAGTCTCGAAAGGGAAAATATCGATGGGATTGCACTTACATGGTAGGATTGTTGAGGCACTGCTTCAGGGTAGCTAGCGTCTCTCCGGTTAAACGAGCAATGGTTGAGTCTTTTTTCTCATCCCCTTTATTCTGCTTTTCTCGGAGACGTATGGTGATCTTGGAGAAATCGAGTTCACGAACAAAGCAATCACCAATCTCGTCCAAGGTCATTTTCTTCGTTTTTACCATGGATGAAGAATATGATGGGAATGCCATATCATCAACAACGACTTCCACATGGACATTACTTCGGGTGAGGTCGCAGTCAATAATCTTGAAGATAATAAGACCGGATTCGTACTTGAGTAATTCTTCTGGTGTAAGGTGGATCTTGGGAAGTTGCTTTTCTTTCGTGGTTTCTTCTTGCTCCCGCACACCCTCAGCGAGCCTTGCAGCCATCGCAGATTCACTAGATGATCGAGCAGGCTTTTCGGAGTCATCCCCATTCTCCACATTATTCTTGACACCATTTTCCATACCAGTGATGCGACCTCTCTCGGAAGACGCTTTGCGGGCCTCCTCTTCCTCCTTAGCTTGCTCTTCGTCTTCGGGATCTGCAACGTTCAAACATGGGTAGAATGCCGCAGTATAATTAAGTATTCCTCTTGGGGAGCCCTTTCCACGTATACGCAATCCGCCGGCCTGTGGGACTTTTTCGTCGTGTACGACATATTCTCCATTTTCAAGCTGTCGAACGTAGTCAGAAGTAATTAATTCGACTGAGCCCAAGGTACGATCACTGTTGATAGTTTCTTGATCCATAACTTCCAAAGTCAATTTCTCCCTAACACTGTGGACGGGCACATATACAACTTCGTCGAAATCTGGGTTAAGATTATTCTGGAACGTGACTGTTCGAGCCTTCTCTATTCCAGATAAGAGCACTCTGACGTAAGGATCGGATTTGCCCAATGTTTCGAGGTTTCGGAGATCTCGTGCATTTTTGAAATGAAATCTCATGACACCAATAGGTGTGACATACCCGCCAGTACCTGCGCCCACACCTTGCAATGCGATTGCCTTCCATTGTAGGGTCAATTTAGCCCTGCCAGAATGAGCTCCAGCAAGCGTGTACCATTCTTGGCCCTTTTCCATCAAGTTTAGCATGTCGTTAAGCTTGATTTGATATGTACCAAGAATGGGGTCTGTGCCGAGTTCTCGATCATCCTTGATGACGACACCAAAAGTAGCAGCCTTTCTATCGGTAATAAGAATTTCCTTAGATCCATTGTCCCAGATAGGATTATTCGTCCTCTTCAATTTTTTTGTAACATGGATTTCCTTATTGTTGAGTAAAAGCACAGCGTAAGGGCTGAGCTGACCAATAAGACTCTTGGTACCGTCGAGATCCTTAGCTTGTTCGACACAGAAACGAGCAATACCGGTATTAGATTCAGGGGGTGGTTCAGTTGTACCGTCTGGAAGAGTTCGCCCTTCGAGGACAGGAAAGAATCGTAGATCTGCAGACAATAGACCACGTGCCTTGCCATTTGCCAATACTTCAAGCTGTTCGTTTTCGTATTCTGTGACATCTTCCACCCTCTGCAACGGGAAAGTAGCAGTGCCGAGTTCTTTATCTTTTCGATATTCGTTGTAATCGAATATGGCCATCGTGAGACTCTCGGTAAAAGATGTAAGGATAACGTATTTAGTTTCATTCCATTTGGGGTTCGCATTTTCCTTGATGATCTTAGTTTGTGCTAGAGGAGCGCCATGGTTGAGTGACAGGACGGTATATGGATCCGGTGTTCCAGCAAATTTATCAGGATTCTTGAGCCCTTGAGCACCGTGAAGGGTGACAGCCAATACACCAATAGCCTGATCAACAGCAGATCCAGATAGCATTTTCGCGACCTCAATTGGGAACACATTCGGCGCATACATGATCGGTCCAATATTCGCATGGATCTGCTCCAAGATAAAACTTTCAAGTCCAGGAATGAAATTGATATCGAATCCAAGTGTTTCACCTCCAAGAGGTTTACATACGTAATCGATTGCTTTAAGAAGTCAGTCTAAAATTTCCACAGAGAGTTCATGAAATATAGACATTTCAATGTCTAAAATTGCATCGAAAGATCTGGATTACTTTATGGTGGGATGAATTGTAGACATCTTGAGGGCTACTCCAGATTGCGGCCGTCATGCTGTGCAACTTCTTAGGTAGACTGCGAGCTTCCATATGAGGCCGAAGACAAGGAAAGCAATACTTACTGGGTTTCTCCAGGAATGAGATCTCAATCTTTTCCACATGAGGAAACGGAATTTGAAGCTTGATCTTCACACGCATCAGGCCTGAGAAAGCCATATCCTCCACGATAACATCTAGACCTTTACTGATCATTGCCTTTCCTATTCTTATTTCAAGGACAACCTTTGGGTTAACCTTGTTCTTGATTTGGCGAGAAGTCATGTCTGCGTGATCATTTGGGGTGAAGCTAAACTTCCAATCCATGAGTACAATATCGTCCTCTGCTTTGGGATATGTTTTCACGTGCTCTAGTCGAGGCGGCTTGGTACCAAGGGTGAATGTCTTCATGCGGAGACTATCTAAGAAGGCTGGCGTTGCTGTACTTAATACTTGATCAACAGAGTTGATGACCGTTTCGGCGAGTACTGGTTGAAATATTGGCCAAAACTTGACCATGAAGCTGTTCATCCATTCCAGACTTTCCGTATCCGTTTCCAGTTTTTGCTTGGCAAGCTCTCGATTAATGTCGTCGCGGAAGTTGCGTCTTACTCGGCGTATCGAGGTTCTATAGTATGTACCACATATCGCCATGATAATGAATACCCAACTGAGGCCTCCACCAAGAGTGGCTACCAACCATGAAGAGAGACATGCGAATATAATGACAGCGGTGTTTTGATACCAATCTAAGTAAAATTAGCAAAAAGGCCATGTAAAGCCTGGAGACATCAAATTACCGCCATAAAATTTATCTTCAATTCTGCCTTCGATCCAAGTTTGGTGATCCAGAAGACTTTCCTCTTCCAAAGATCCGCCAGAATCCCCGGGACCAAATCTTGGAGCCCAACCAGCTCTTTCAATCCAGCGCGCATCCTCATCATCATCTACATATCCGTTCGCTGCTGACTGGCCTGATTGTTTGCCGTCTTTTGCAGGAGCTGCGAGAGCTCCAGCAGTAGAGGGGGGTGGTAAGTCGTAAGCTCCCGGTGAACCATCGTCAATATCTGTAGCGATTGCGACACCTTTTGACTTGTGCTCATGGTGAAACCCTTCTGGAACATGCTGCGCAGGTTTCTACATTAGTGTATGTTTTAAGGACTGGAGAGAATATAACCTACAGCCCGAACCTGTGCTGCTTTTGCCTCTGTACTGGCATCTGGATCGAAAGAGAAAGCTGCGACTCCTGCTTTCCGACTCTCGTTGACAATCTTTGCTTGCGCATCTGCTGCCGTTACCGAGCTATCGGGATTTTGTGCTGCTTCCACCGCACCCTGTTGTTTGAGCTCCCCCTCCAATCCCCTTGTTGTCGACATATTTCCTACGATTGTGCCTTTCCCGACCAATCGAGATTGCCGAATTCCAAACCTTGCTTATAAAACTGCTGACTTCAACCTGACAACGACGTGATGGGTCGTTGAAAAGAGTAGTCAGCGAAATAAGAAAAAAAGGAGCTTCTTATTATTTGACGAAGTTGATTTGGACTGATTTGGGGGGTGAGCTAAAAAGATTGGGGGTGATGGCGGGAAGCTAGAAGCTTAAGCTGTAAGCTTCGGGGGAGTAAGAGAGAGAGAGATAGGGAATTAATGAATTCAATTAAATGGACCAATCCGAACCATCTAGTAATAATGAATGAATTGAGTAATAGGTAATAGGTATTTAATTAGCAGCTTGTAGCTTTGAAAGGGATGGCCCATGAACGATGGACTGAACTTTAAAAGTTTCCTTGAAGTAACAATTCTTCGGCTTTGATTATTATTGAAGTTGAAAAGGATTTTGTGAGAATGTTTGGAAAAGAGGTTGGTTGGTTGCTTGTGATGATGATGATGATGATGATGATGATGAGGTTAATAAGAAGAAGAAGAAGCAGAAGAAGAAGAAGTACTAAAAGGAGGTTTGGTTTGAGCTGATCTGCTGTAAACGATAACGATGACGACAGACAAAGGCCAAAAGCCAAAATGGTTTTAGAAAGAGTAAGAGTAAGAGTAAGACGAAGAGTAAGACGAAGAAGAAGAAGAGGTTCAGGCCTTGATTTTTTTGTATTTTGTTTTTGAGTCGTTTTATTTGTTTGTTGAAACTTTGACAACTGTATGAATGAAGGTTTGAATTGGTGGAGGAAGGGGGGGGGGAAGGTTCCTTGTTATTTTGACTTTGAGTTGTTTTCAGACATTTATTGCTTTCTTTAGGTAATTTAAGTTGTTAACAATAATCTCTTCGTACCTACTCTGTACATATATCTTCCTATCTCAAATAATACATCCTGCTACTTTTTAATCCTTGTGTATATCTATTACATCGCTTAGGAGCAGAGTTAGGAGCAGAGTTGGCAGCAGAGTGGCATCTTCGTCCTTCTCACAACTCTAACTACCTTGTACTGTACCTGTACCCAAGCGCTAGTAAACACTATTTTCAGCAGTACATGGGGGCATGGATGGGGCATGATGGGGCATAAAATGGTATAAATGGGCGATAAGTGTCGTTCTATCAATCATTCGAAGTTCGAACGTACCACCAACTACCAGCCAGTACCTACTACTAGGTAGTTTCGTTGATGCCGAAGACTAGCCACTTGATACTTTTTCATATATGAAAAATATATTAATTATCTCCTCCCACTCCCAAAGGATCTTTCTCTTGGTTACTTTGATGTTCCCGTTACACTTTGGCTTTGGGATAATCTCCGTATGTAGTAGTAGTAGTAGTAGTAGTAGTAGTAGTAGTAGTAGTAGTAGTAGTAGTGCAGACTAGATACAGTAAGAGATAGGACGGCCAAAGCAGTAGATGAGGAAGAGGGAAGATAGAGCAGAGCAGAGCAGAGCAGAGCAGAGCAGAGCAGAGCAGAATACAGAGGTTCCGATCATTTATGTTTGAGATTATAATAATATAAAACAACACATTGAATTTAGCTTTATAAGCTATATAAATTTAGTAAGCCTATCTTAAAGCTTTTAGGCTTTTCAAGTTAATCTTACTAGTACTAACTTTAATTAGGTAGGTATAAACTTTATGCTTTTGATAGCTTATTATTATAGTTTATTTAAGTTTATTTTAAGTATTATTAATAATAAATCTACAAAGTTATTAAAATTTCACAATAATAATTCAATAATAGGTAATGTAAACTACTATTTATTTATAGGGCCTTTTTAATATGTGGCTGGAGAAGCATGGAATTCATTAAATTAAACTGGAGGTATTGTTGGCGGGGTTAGATATGGAGATGAGATTGTTGCGTTGGATGAACATTGGCATTGGACATCAATAATACACGATAATCATGATACAAGATAATCACGATAGTCATGATAGTCATGATAATCATGCAGGCAGGATCAAGAGATACATACCTAGCCTCAGCCCTCAGCCTGCCAGATAGAGAAGTATTGAGTATAGCATCTCAAAGAGTATCAGTATCCCAACTTCAAGTAGACTGAATGAATAATACAAACAGTTTCATGAAGATATCAAACAGTTTCAATTCATTCATTAATCCATAACCAACAACTGAGCTGGTAACTTCACACAGCCTGTATAGAAAAGATTGTATAAAATTCATTCAATTGAGCTTCGCCCACCGGCTTTGTCGACCACATCATTGACACAGGTGACAGCCACTCCCATTCCACTCCCATTGAGGCTCAATTCATTTCTTTGAAAAACTTATTACGAGTCGCAGGCCTTTTATACTTTGATTATACACCGATTAAATGAAAAATACTTCCTTGAAACACCTTCCGAAGTAAGGATCAACGACGCCCTTGCAGCTGGAGCTACCTATTAATTCAAGCACATCTTGGCGGTGCCTCATCATTTCGCGACAATTTGGATAATTTGGATTGTAGGATAACCTATTCTCTCTTAAATTATACTCGTATGTTAACTTTGAAGTCTTGGACCCCAAAGTCAATCCTGTCAATTTCATTGCAATTGCAATTGCAATTCAATCCTCATCATCAATACACACATTCGCAATTCATCATCTTATTAATATTTCATGATTCATTCCTTTGAACTTCATATTTTGTTGCTTCGTTGTTACTTGTCGCGTGCTTGATTGAAGTATCCAACAACAATTCAGTGAATCGTTGTCAATGAGAAGATGGATGCAACTGATAAAAAAGACTTTGAACACAAACAGCTCAAGGGTCGTTTGATGGGGAAATTATTTGGGAAGGAAGGGAAGGAAAAGAAAGCATCTTCGGCAGAAGAGGTATCCGACTTTCTTCATGGACCTACTGCAGCTTCGAATACCCCTCCTCGACCGCCTGTCCTCGGCCGAATTGATACATCCAGTGCACGACGATGGCCTACCGCGGCCGAAGTCAATAATGTTAGGCGCAATCGATCTGCGAGCCCAAAACGGAGTAGGAAAGGTTTGGTTGTGAGGTTTACAGAAGCACAACCAGAAGTAATTGGCGAAGGAGGTGATGAATGTGCCTCGCCAACAGTTGAAATTGCAGAAGCTCTTCGATCTCGAGCTGCAACAATTCCACAGCAGAACCAAAATCGAAGACCAGGTCCACCCCCCGCCTATACCTCACAGAGACCTGCCGATAGATTTGGGGATCCCGAAATGTTTAAGCCAGGACCTTTACGACGTGCACAAACAGGTATCTCAACGATACCAGATAATGACTCTGCATCAGACAACCAGCCTTCTCAATCCTACAGAACCCCAAGAAACGAGGCGAGCTATAATGGCAATGCGAGGACCGGATCGCATAGTTCGTTCTCTGCCAAGGCGGAAGCGGCGATGCGTGCTTCGGAGGGAAAAACATTAGTAAGGGCTGTGTCAGGACAATTTGATGGACGGGACCTCGCGCTGGCAGCGTTGATGGCCAACGAGAATTCTCCCCCACGAGAAGCAGGTGATCTAAATACGATTAGAATGCCCACCACCACGTCTGGGAGACCCGAGACACCTAGCGATAGTGGAAAGTCAAACCCCATTGTGGCGGAGGAGAGTCCTCCATCATTTTCAAGAACTTCCACTACCAACTCCGTTAGTGCGGTCGATAGTCCCCCTACCCTTCCACGAGCCCCTACATATACCTTGAAAGATGCCGCAATGGCTGTAGTGGATGATGCTCTAAATGAATTTGCTAGACGCACGTCGCACATATTCACATTATTCAGACTGTCAGCCGAGTCACTAAAACCACTCTCATCATGTTCACTAGAAGAGCTTGTTAGGGGTGCTTCATGGTGGTTTCTCAAAGGCCGATCCGAACTGGAAAGTAGTATCAGAGATCGATCCACAATCCCAGAAGCAAAGCAGAATGGTTTACTTGCTCGTCAACAAGCTTATTCGAATTTGGCCAAGGCATACTGGCTAATGGAAAAGATTGCTCCCAAATGTCCCGAGATGACCAACCAAAGGAATGCAGATACATCTCACAGCATGATTGATGATGCTTTGGAAACACGAGAAGCAATTTTATCTGGCCTGAAAAAGCTAACAATGGTAAGCATCAATCAAAAGAGGGTGAAATGGCTTTGCTGATTGTGAGAACTGTAGTCTATGAAGCGTAACAATATTCTCCCACCATCGGGCGAAGACGCACCATTACCCCAGGGTATCGATAGCCAAATCTGGATGAGAGATGAAGGCGAACGATCATTGCTCTCACTACAGAGGCCTAATACGACATTGACCTTATCTGGATCTCTTCCATTAGGTGACTCAGGCACAAGCTTCACATATGGACGTCACTTTGTGGATGTCTACCTTTTAGAGGAAGCAGCTTCACAGCATTATCGTTGCCCTTGTCTTTTGTCTATCGTTCGAGCAAATCACGAAGAAGATTTGAGTCTCGTAATAGCCAATCAAACTGGCACCTTGAAGCTTGTGGTTCAGCACGACAAAACTCGCGGCCCCACGTGGAATGATGTGTCTTGGGTGCAAAAGAGCAGTTCACTCAATATCAAGCTTCCAAGAGGCTTCGAGCTTCGGATCAATTGTACCCCACAGGATTTTAGGAGTATCAGGGGTTCGTATGAGTTCCAACACAGTGTTAGGCAAAGTCTAGCTAGACTCGAGGACGAAGATGTAGTCTTTCAGATGACTATCAAAGCTTTCCAATGCTTTAGTCAAGAAAAGCAGGCACAGTCATTCCCCGCAGAAGCTGTGCCAAAATGTGAGGTAAGATTGTTTGAAAAGAGCACTGTCGAAAAAGCAGCTACGGGTCCTAGAAAGAAGCATAGGGGATTTCGACTTGCTGTTGTGACTGGAAAGATGACCAAAAATTTACGAGGAATTGATCAAGATATCTCACCAACGACACCCATCCAATTCAGTCTTTTACGAGGTGAAAATGGCCACCCAGCACTTCTGTTAACGGTTGATTATGGAAATCCTAGGTCCTCGATGGTCTTTACATTTGAAGATGCAGAACACAGGGCTAGATTGCATGCTCTACTCACTGGCGGAGTAATAGGTCGTCAAGAGACTGTATATGGTGAAGTTCCCATTCGATCATTTGTCATTGAAGAACCAGGAGGCCTAGCACCACGCCTCGGAGGCTTGGAATGGCAAAGCATCCGGATAATCAATGAAGATGCCTTTGATATTCAAAACGCGAAGACGGTTCTTTCAGAGCATTTACGAGTCATTATGGATTTTAAAACAGGTACACTCACAGATCGGTTTAATATTGGACCTGGGGAGTTAAAACTTCGATTGGATCTACACTCGACCAATGAATTGAAAATATTAAGGCAACCTCAGCACGATATGACCATATTGGCGACTCAATCGCAAGGGTCAAATCAGTCTACAAAGGAATTTGCCGAAGTTCTAGGTACAATTGCGAGAGCGGAAACAACCCGCACCTATGTGTTTCCCAGCCCGAGAGAACTTCATCTTTTCCAAGCAGCATTGACGGGATTTAATGTCGTTTTTGATGGCAGGGCATCATCCTTCAACATCTCAAGACGAAGAATGGTAGTACCCATCTATAAGAAATGGGATGCCGCCATGACTAGATTGCAATTAGTCCAAAAAGAAAAAATTGTGCAATTGCTTGCTTTCTTTGAAAATTTCAGTCACGGGGACTGTATGGGCTTCACATTGAAGTCCACGGATACATTCGAGTGTTTAAATAAGAGTGGAAAGTTTTCCTTACGCATTGTTGATGCAAAGTTTGCTATGCCAAAGCCTCGCGGCGAGGGACAAGCTGCATTAGACAGTGGTTTTATCAATTTGGACGTAAGTATTTCTAAAACACCAGCATTAATGTACCGCACGGATACCAATTGGCTAACTTCCTTCAGATGCCTGATTACCCCGGTGAGCATGATGATATCACAATAGTATTTGATACGGAAGCGGGTATGTGCGATGTTTTGTTTTCCCTTTGACTTTTACCCAAGCCCCAATATGTGCTTTGATTTCCCATCTTCCCGGTGACAATAGTTTATCCAGTCCAATCGACTCTCGACAAAAGAACTCAGCGATGTTCACATATTGGGTTTTCGCTTGCTAACTCTCCTACTCAGAACGCGATACATTTGTCAAATCCTTACCAGCACCAGTAAAAGGGGCCTCGCGAATGGGATCTGTAAGAAGATAGGAGCAAGATTTTGGACATATGAGAATTTTTGCTATGAACAGCACATGATACATGGATGCAAGGCGCATGGCGCATATTCTGGAATTCGAAAAATTAGCGAATAGCATTACGGAGAGATATCCATTGTTGTATTGGGAGTTTTTGGGCTGGTAACAAACAGCATGATTGCTATAAAATATGTCGTGAAGAGCGTTGATCTTCTTTTTATGGAGCTCTTGAAGAGGAAGCTCTAATTTTATCTAGTGAATAATGTAATTGATTTACTTTTTGAGTATTTTTTGATAAAGTATATTTTCTGAGGGGGGTCAATTCATAATGGATCGATCCACTAGAAACCCATAATGATGCCCTATACCCATGATTATTACCCATAATTTTACCTTACCTCACCCCAACCTTATGCAGATATTTGATGCATCTTGAGAACTTAATTACTGTATATGGTGTGATTTGAGAGATCGACTACACAGCCACAGTTATTTATATTAATTAAGTATATTTAGATATAAATGTTTATATGTATATACTTAGAGTATATGTATATATATTATTATTGTAAAACATTAGTAGTATTGTATTTAGAAAATTAATAATAAGTGAATATAAATACAATAGTGGTTATGAAATCAGGCATTTAATAGTATTGATACTAGAATGGATTGGGTATATATTAGAATAGAGTGGTT
This sequence comes from Myriosclerotinia curreyana, assembly GCA_002162495.1. Lineage (NCBI taxonomy): Eukaryota > Fungi > Ascomycota > Leotiomycetes > Helotiales > Sclerotiniaceae > Myriosclerotinia > Myriosclerotinia curreyana. The sequence goes on from NGKJ01000003.1 coordinate 486,963, forward strand.
CAAGTAGGTAGGGGTGTGTTATGTATGTGGTTATTAATATAATCCAATTCGAGTTTAATTTATTCAATGTTATATTGAAAGTGATAGGGTAATTAATTATTAAGTAGATCTTTAATATATTATAGTTTAGAGTTATCTTCTATAAGTAATAATGTATATATTATATATATATATATATATATAGAAGAAGAAGAAGAAATCCCTATTATTATTTAGCGAAATAAAAAAAGAGAGATTTATTATTTTAAGTTTTAGTGGCTTATAGAAACCCGCAATTACGAGATCTTCTTATACTCCTCTTTCAGCTTTTACAACAATAATAATAATAATAATAATAATAATAATAATACAGCAAACCAAACAAATCTAAATCGTTTTTTCTTTCACCATTTATTATATTTCTATAAGAATTTCCATCTACTACTTTATCATACTCACAAGTGATCTTATCAATTCTTCCCGTCTATCAAATAATTTTTGTCCTTCAATAGCGCCTGCCAACAAAATATGCGTTAGGCGTTTCAGAAGGAATCAGGCATCATAAATATTTTGGATTTGAATTTCGATTTGGATTTGGATTTGGATTTGGTTTTGGATTTTGGAAGAAGCTAAATACAGCCGAATTGTTTACCTTTACCAATAGGCACTCTCACTCATTTGTGACTGCGAACACCTCATCATGACTTTCTAAACTAGTCAAGCAAATCACACCTCTTATGCTTTAGCCTCAACTAAAGCTCGTCGCTGGGTACGGCCACTCGTACTACCAATGCTAGAAGATTCGAGATACGAAGCTCAGGTCATTCCGAATTCCTATGTTGACCATGATCGAACGAGTCGTTTAAATACCACATTGATAATGTCCGCGGACTGCTGGGAGCAAGAAAAAATAGGGGGGAGGAGAAATAAAGGCGAACAATACTCGAATCGATCGCGTCCATCCCTTCAAGCTTCTGTCCAAGAGCAAACCCATGTACGCAGCCCTCGGTTCAGAGCTTCTACGAAAATCTCTTCAGGTATCTGGGGAATTTTCGTCATATTGATATCGACGTTCTGGATCGTTCCTGTGTCCGCTGTCTTTACAAGCTTTTCGAACTGCCTTGCAGAGAGCTACAAGGGCAACACGCCTTATCGATTACAATTCGAGCCATATTATCTATGGGCAGTATTCAATACCACCGAGTCAAGTCATAACCTTGCGGTCCAAGTATGGGGAGATGTTAAGGGATCGGGCCCAGCAGGATCACCTCTACCTTCCATACCTCCAGCCAACGACACAGCGTACTGGCAGAGCAACTCATCCGACACCTACAATGGCAAGATTGCAGACGAGCCCGATCCAAGCTCTCGGAAACTTACAACACTCTCTAATAAGGTCACAGTGCTGACTTATGAGCCATATACTGATTATCAAGATTTCTGCAATCAGCTTGTCAACGGCTCATGTCCTCTTGGCCCTTCTTTCAATGCATCAAGGTAAGCCACAGTCCAAGATATTTAATTAGTGTTCGAATAGCTTATCTGTTTTAGGTGGGATCCATACTCTTACCCCTCTTTTGGGTTCAATAACAACTTCTACTCCTCCTATGCTTTCACTTCGTTCACTGCAACTATGGTGATTAAGAATGGCGATAGTGCCGGTACCCCTATCGGCTGCATATCAGTTGAACTTACGCCCGATATTGGAAGTCATCTAGCTGGGGTTGTGAAGTATGTCCCTATGCTCGTGCTTGTGTTTGTCGGTTTTGCAACTGCTTTCGCGAGTATATACAGTCCTTGGGGCACCAATGATATCTTTCGATGGACAACAAATTATGGCCGAGATGACGATCTTCTCCGTCTGGTTACACCTGGCTTTGGCGACTGCTTACAATATATCCAATTTGTTGTTCTCACCGGATGCTTGACGCTCAATTACCCTGGGTATTATCAACCCATCGTTAGTCAAGTTTCCTGGTCGTCTTTGATGTTCAACGAGAGCTTCATTAGCGATACCTACGTAGAGAGCCTGGTAGATGGCATATACGTAATGAATGGAACATATGGTATCGATCGGATGCGACAACTGGTTGGAATGGGACAAACCGACGATGTCTGGGCCGGGATGACCGTCTGGCTTCTAGCCATCATTGGAGTTGTCCTCGTACTAATTCAGCTCGGATTCGCTATGCGTTGGATGTGGAGACTTTTTATGGGCACGCAAGAAGAGGACCTGAGAAAGAAAAACATGCCATTTTCTGTTGGAAATGTGATTCGCATTGTGTTCAATTATTTCTTGCTTCCCGTCGTTGCTCTTTCAATGTTTCAACTAGTCGAGGCTTCTAGGTCACCAGCCTATACGACCGGTCTGGCTTTAGTAATGCTAACCACGATTGTCGTTTTTGCCATCTACCTGTTGTACCTCATTGCAACGGCAAGGCCTAAATCCTATCTGTTCGATGATCTTCCCACGGTCCTTACTTACGGGGCACTGTACAACACATATTCGGATAATGCGGCCCCTTTCGCCCTCGTACCGATGCTTCTGACCTTTCTCCGCGGTATTTCCATCGGCGCTGTTCAACCTTCTGGCATTGCCCAGCTCGTTCTTCTTGCAATTTGCGAGGTCATCACGATATTGACATTACATGCGTTTCGCCCTTTTCATTCGCCAACATCAATGAATGCCTATCACACATTCTTTGCCGCCGTACGTTTTACAACCATTTTGTTAATGATAGCATTTGCTCCTTCACTTGGTATCACTGAGGGACCAAAGGGTTGGGTTGGATATGTGATTCTTCTAATGCATGCTATTGTGCTCATTCTTGGCTTTATGTTGAATGCGACCCAGACAATTATTGAAGTTGTTGCCAGGCTCGCGGGTGCCGGAGGCGATGAGAGCGGGGCAGCTAGAGGCGGTTTGGTCAAGGTGTTTGGTATGCGACAATTGTCTAGAAGGTTACCTCGTCGGGACGCTACGTCGCGTCAAAGCCAACTATCAAGTTCCGCTATGCTTTCAGAACAGGATAGAAAATCTTATCTAATTGAGGGAAGCAGGCTTCGGAGCCAATCGGCTGGAAGTGCTGGTAATTTAATCAACAGACAAAGTACGAATCTCGATGGTATGGCTGTAGACGCCTTTGGTGCAATGCCTGCACATCATATCGGCAGCGGTGCTCCAAGCTCTCATACTCCAACAACAACAACAGGAGAGGCGAGCACGTTTTCATTCTTACCATCGGCTGCAGCGCCGAGCGGCAGAGGACGTAACAGAGGTGCCATATTAGGCCTGGACACAACTGATACAGCCGATCCTTACTATCGTCCTCCTAGATTCCGCCGACCGACGGCAGATGCCTATTCTCCAGGGGCAAGGAGTCGAGGTTCCTGGGCTAGTGGTGATTGGAACAATAGGCGATGGAGTCAACATGAATCACCACCCGTCGATCCTGATGTCATTGAGCCGTTCGAGGGGCCTTCAATTTCTGGTCGTAATAGTCCGTCTCGGCAACAAACCTCAGATGGGGCACCACTGGAACTTAATCGATCGAAAGCCGATTACACTACAAGAGAAGTTGACTTCTACTACGGGGTACGAGGGCCTGCTTTGAACGCCGAAGCACCTAGCCGAAGAATTAAGACTGGTCCAACAGATCCCACAGGAATTCCTGCCTCTGCCGCAGGGTGGTTCAAGAGCCTCTTCAAAGGAAAAACGAAAGAAAATGGTAAAGGGTTCGAGGTAGTGAGAAGTTCAAGGATGCCACCAGGAATGAGTAACGCAAGGAATGCACCTGGCGATGAGTCACCACCGGAGGGTATCCCTGTTGCCACGGGAGCGATTCGACATGGTCCGATCGACTCTGATTCTGATGATGGAGATGAGCGGGCTGGTCCATCAGGACACGGTGGCCTGTCGCATGTGGATGGAGCAGGCTCTGACGATGGTGAATTGGTCAGCCCTATAGAATCTGAAGATGGAACAGGTTACCATGATGAAGACGAGTTTGAAATGACTAGGATTTCCGATATACCTCCCTCGCTGCAAGGACTTAAGATCCCAGAGGGTGGTATGGAACTGCCTAGTAGATTTCCTTCCAAAGCCAGTTCAAGAGTTCCTCATGGTTCTCGAGCTGGCGATCCAATACCAAATATGCCCTCAAGTCCTCCAACTCGAACACCTACAGTCCCGCGAAAGAGCTCACGCCGAAAATCACAAAATTTAAGTGTGGATTCAAGTATCCCCGGTAGTAGTCGCCACACGCCTCAAAACTCACTCACTTCACGACTTCCGTTTGAGAGGTCGAATTCCAATAAACGACATTCTGACACATCTGCCAAATCCAGCATAGCACCGCATGAAGGATATGGGCATTCTCGGAACACTTCTTTTGGCAATTTCACGGAAGCCTACGGAAATGATCGGCCAACTAGTGTGGGATATGTTTCTCAGCACCACATCCATACCATCAATCCTCCGGAGAACAATCCGCAATATCTTGGCAGCTCTGCTGAACTGGTGGATGGGCGAATTAGTGGAGCTTCATCTATTGACCATGCTCAATAATAAAAGACTCTACACATACATTTTCACTTTTTTGCTCTACTAATATGCATTTGATCGTCACCTCAACGAATTTCCTTGGTCAGAAAAAGTCTCTTGGTGTTTTAAAGCCTTGCATGTACTGTAGAGAGGACTGGAGTAACATGGCGATGGGTGGATAGCGATGGAATTTTCATGGTTGGGTGGGAGGGGATAGCTGATTCTTTGGAATGGATTGGGAGATGGGACGGAAGAAATTCCTGGGAATCAGAAAGGCATATAATTCACGTATTCTGTCTATATAATATCTGGCATTCGCGATCCTTGTAATAATAAGCATTGTTAGGAGAAGGTAGCAGGTGGCATGGGAGAGATTGGTGTGTTGAAGGGTGGCTGCTTGCTTTGCGGGAAAGGTGGGAAGGAAAAGGAAAAGGAAGGGTCGGTTATTGGATTTCGAATTGAATCAGATGAGATGGGATGGGAAATGCGGGATATATAAATATAAATATGAATATGGATAAGAATATGGGATATGGGATATGGGATTGATATGGGATATGGATCATCAAGTAATAAATATATTTTGGTTTGTAGTATATGCTTTGAATGGATGGATGGATGGATGGATGGATGGATGGATGGAGGAGCTGTGGGCGGGCGGGCAATCGAATGAAGTAGTGAATGAAGTAGTTATTAATAATATATATATACCTAGTACCTAGTAGATATCTTTCTTTCTTTCTTTCTTTATGGATTTGAATACCTATTTACGTTTGAATAGCTGCAATTTGAATAGCTAGCGCCCTTGGTGATGTTGGATATTGGATATTGGATGGGATGGGATGGGATAGGGTGGAGTAGATGGGGTGGAGTAGATGAACTTGTAGATGAGTTAAGTAATTTATAGAGAGAGTAAGTGAGTGAGTGGGATTGCGATTAGATTAAATTTAGGTTCATTGCCAAGTAGGTATAAAAGGGTATAAATGTTGAAGTATTAAAGTATTAGAGTATTAGAGTATTATTTAAATAAATCTATGTAAAAATTCTCTTTTTTATATTTTGGAGAAATATTAATAATATAATTATAATAAAATTTTTTTAAAAAGACTTATAAGATTCTTTAAATTTTTATATTATATAGTAATTTCATAAAAAAAAAAATTTAATAAATAATAATTAAAAATTACTTTTTAAATTTATATGTATTATATAATAATAAAAAATAAATACAAATTGTAATTTCAAATATATTATTGTAATATTATTACAAGAATAAAAATTTAATAATTTAATAATTTTTTTAATATAGCTATAATAATGTTTAATAATGTTTCTAATAATTATTTATAATATTGATTAATATCTTATATACTTTTTTCTTATTACCTAGTATACTTTTTACTAGGTAGTAGGAATCTGGCACGTTTTGAACTTTAATAAAAATCACCCGTCATTATCATTGACCCCGCAATGGTTGTTTGACGAACAGCACACGTCGTTTTGATTTTCCTTTCGAGGGGGATGATTATTAGAGTAGTAGTAGTAGTAGTAGTAGTAGTAGAGAGAGAGAGAGATCTTTGATTAGGTATTATTATTATTTAATAATAGTACTTATTATTAGGTAAGTAATAAGTAATACTTACAAAGGAGGAGAATTAAAAGCTTCAAAAAGGCGGAATTTGGAAATTTTAAGAGTTCCGATAACGATGACGAAAGAGTAGGTATATTTACTGGATTTCTTAACCTGTTGATTGCCACACATCTATCTATGAATCTCTCTCTTTTTAATAATAGGATATTTTATATAATAATTGATGAATTTTTCATAGTAAGAAGAAGTATATACATATATATATATCTATCTATAGACTATAAATTATCTATACTCTTTCTTACATAAACATTCACCAATTATTCTATTCAATTCATTCAAAACATAACAAGTCAAATCAAGTCAAATCAAGTCAAATCAAGTCAAATCAAGTCACCGACTTAATCAATAAAATCTTAAATTTCTGCTGGCTCGCCCTACCTGCCCCCCTACCTTGTCCTATCTGCCCTATCAAGCTTGTGACATTCATCCATCCC
>NGKJ01000003.1:493624-507047 GCA_002162495.1 Myriosclerotinia curreyana
CAGTTTAATCACAATTTTTGAGCCAGCCATTTACAACAACGACATACCTTGAAAATCTTCAAATTATCTACTCGTTTTCTACCTACGGCTTCCTCTTTACAACTACAATATTTGGAAAAGTTGTGGATATAGAGATCTGATCCTAATATCCCTGAGTACTCGAAAGAAGGCTCCATTCTATTATTTACAGTCATTAAATCGCAAGGATGGTTAGCTTGGGGCATGTTCATCGGAGACAGTCTGGTGCAAGTATGTTCAATCTTCTTCGTTGGAATGTCATTGATCGATACGCTCTTACTTTAGAGTGAAGTAGATATTAAGAAGCATCACTAATGATAATATGCGAATTCTAGGCAACCGGTCTTCCGTCGACGAATCCAAGATCTCTGATGCTGAGGATGAGACTACGGTCGTGGAGCCGGATCAGGGAAATGGTAGGGACCCAGGTGATTTGAGAAGGGGTAGAGTGTGCAAAGGCTGACATGGAATGGTAACAGTTCTCTCCCATATCATTTCACAGCTTCGTCCTGGAGCGGATCTGAGCCGCGTCGTCTTACCTACCTTCATTCTCGAACCGAGGAGTATGCTGGAAAGAATTACAAAGTGCGTAAAACCGGAGCTTCGGAAGAGGAGGGAACATGAGGGGGGCAGGCATGCTGATGGTGTATAGCTTCATGGCACATCCGGAAACTCTGCTACCCATGGCGGAGGTAGACGACCCTTTACAAAGATTCACTTCGGTTGTTAAGTTCTACTTGAGTGGATGGCACATCAAACCTCCGTAAGACAGAATACACAAATTTGAGGGGAGATTTTGTGCTAACGAGATATTGCAGAGGAGTCAAGAAACCACTCAATCCTATTCTCGGCGAGATTTATACTTGTTATTGGCAGTTTCCAGATAACACTAAAGGCTATTATATTTCCGAACAGACTTCTCATCATCCTCCAAAATCGAGCTACTTTTATATGGCTCCAGAGCATAACATCCGAATCGATGGGTGCTTGAAGCCTCGAAGCAAGTTTTTGGGCAACTCTGCGGCTAGTATGATGGAGGGTATTGCTATATTGAGATTTTTGAACCGAGGATCCGGACCTAATGGAGAGCGATAGTAGGTTCCTCACTACAGGATTCCGAGTATGGGGGAATTATTAGATACTAACTTGTTACTAGCATTCTGACCCAACCCAATATGTACGCTCGAGGTATCCTTTTCGGCAAGATGAAGTATGAGCTTGGCGATCACAGTTTTGTGCGCTGCCCAGAGCTTGGATTGACTGCGGATATTGAGTTCAAGACGAAGGGCTACTTTGGTGGAACATACAATGCTATTGGGGGCACGATCAAGAATGACAAGACAGGGGAAGTCCTCTATGAACTTTCGGGTATGTGGAATGGAGAGATGTTTATTAAGAACGTTAAGGTATGGTTTTCCAAGGCAGTGGAAAGCTGTGAGATTTACTGATTACACTTCCAGACGGGCAAGAAAGACCTTTTATTCGATGCTACAAGAGCGAGACCATCACCTCCATTAGCGAGGCCATTAGAAGAACAAGATGACCGAGAATCGCAAAAGTTATGGCTAAAGACGGCCAGAGCGGTCAAGGACCGTAACCACGAAGTTGCGACAGATGAGAAGACATTTATTGAAGATATGCAGAGAGATGAAGCAGCAAAGAGAGCCGAGGATGGTGTTGAATGGACTCCGAGGTTGTTTAGACCAGTCAGAGGTGGTCCCGGCGGCTCCGAAGAGGGTGAAGAAGATTTGGATTGGATCTTGAATGCTACCATGTAAGTCCGGTAGAAGTCGTTTGCCATCTATGTCACTAACATGGGAAACAGTGATGGTGATAGTCCACAAAAACAGACGGAACAAATCCTCGCGGTTTATCCGATCCTTCCAGGTCAGAAGTCCACGGAAAAGAACCATATCCCTCCACAGCATCACCAACAAACAGAACAGGCCAACCCAATACCACCAGCAGCAGCTCCGGTTTCATTGCCCCCTCAGGAGAAGCAGAAGGAGAATCTCATTGATTTCAGTAGTGACTTACCAGCAGCACCGGCTCAATACCAACAGATACCAGCTGATCTCCACGCAGCTCAGACGCAAAATAATGGGCAGCAACAAAAGGATCTCGAGCGCACCCTTCAATCTACTAGTACGGTACAAGGCCAAAACCAAAGCTCACTAATTGACTTCCATGATGATCTAAGGAAAGACTTACCAGCAGCTAATGACACCCAGGGGACGGCCGCACTTTATCGACAGGACACGGACACACACAGCCTAGATGAGTTTGTAGATGCTGAGGGATGATTTAGATGAGGAAAACGCCGAGGATATCGGAATGAGCTGGGCTGGGCCGGTATAAAGTTCAAATACAATACTTGGTCCATCCTAAGCTGAGCAGTTCAAAGTCACCTCCTCTACTACCAAGTCTTACTTTTTCTTCTATCGTGGAAAGGGCAAAGCAGGGAATCATACATGCGCTTCCACTCGCGATTTTTTGGAGGCTCAGATATACTATTAGATTCGGCGGGCGCGGCGTTAACCTTTACCTATGTTATATATGTCAGGATCTTTCTTCTGTCTGCGGTGAGAATGCTGGATGGACGAAATGGATCCATGGAATGTAATGGGTTGGTTGCATGCATGGGTGGACGCTGAACTAATGAAATACACGAAAGATTTCCTGTACATTGGATTCAAATTTGCGTGAACATAGACATATGCTTTTGATATCTCTTTATTTGCATTTTGATCAAGTTTTGATGCGGTGTTTATACATGAGCTTCTTCTTCCTGCTCTGCTTTGCTATGCGTTTTGATTTGATTCCCCCAACTGATTGAAATAATTAGATGACCATGAACGCCTGATATGACTACAATTTGATCGAAGCCGTCTCCTCGTGTTACAAATGTTACATGTACTCCTACTTGAAAACTGCGTATCTGAAGAGTGTTCCTCCAGCCAGATCGTTCTCTCCCACAGTGAACTTTCCCCAACTATCCCAAATTCTCACTTCGCCCTGCCATCCAATCCCTCCAGATCATCATTCCATAGCATCCAACTCCATCCCCCTAATATCTCTTTCTCGTAGGCTCCGGACTTGGACTCCTCGTCACACTCCTCTCATCTCTCCCCCTCATCCTCAACCACTTCTTCGTACTCAGCTCCAACTCGCGATCCAACTCATCGCTCGGGTTCTTACGATGGATAAAATTGCAGAAACCACCTCGCACGCATCCTTCACCGCTATTGAGCCGACAGCACGCTTCGCGGAAATCCGTCACCGGGGAGAGCTCGCAGTAGATGGGCCGGGCGGCGTACCAGCGTGAATTGAGGGCGTCGCACGCTTTTTGCGCGGAATCTTCGTACTTGAAGCGCGCGTAGACGTTGCCGATTAGATCTGTCGGGTGTTAGTCACATTCTCATGGAAGCGGGAAGAGAGGGTTGGAAACGGGGAGGAGGAAGACATACGATCGTTATTATTATCACACACCACCACCTCCTCAATCTCTCCAAACTTGCACATCTCGCACCAGAAATCCTCGTAAAAGGCATCGAAGTGATTTTGCAACTGCGACGCATTCATCTTGTTTTTGGGATCGTAGGCGGGGTTTTGGTAGAGGTTGGGGAGGAGGATGGTTTGCGAGTACGAGGGCTTGACGTGTTTGCGGGAACAGCGGTCGCCGTGGCGGCAGGCGCCGATTTTGTAGTAGAATGAACAGTTTACTTTGTCGGCTTCGGTACCGAAGATCGAGGCGAGGTAGTTGGCCATTTTGGATGGGGTGGGTGGGTGAGGATGGGAGGTTTCGATCGGGATGGATTATGTAGCGTATGGGTGGCTTCGAAGGTTTATCTCCGTGTTTGTGTGTGGCAATTGGGGTGTGGAGGGCAGAACAATCTCTAGCCCTGATTATATTCTCTTGTTATATGCGCAGCTTGTAGTAGACAATGGTGGGTATGCTTCGACAGCAATTTGTTTCGATATTGTCAAGATGAGGCGCTTGATAATGTTCGCGACAAGAAAGTTCCTGATATCTAGGATCGGTCCGAGCTTCTTTGCTTAGCGTGCTCTTTGTGGTTGTTGGATGACTAATCATAAGTTCGCTTGCATCCTCGAATCGATGGATTTCTAATCAAACTTCACTCTCTACGAGTGTCTTCATCATTCATCATAATGATTAGCCTTGTGGTCACACGTCTACTCCAGGTCTGGATCTTTCGATGCAGGGCTTTGATCACAGTTTTTGCTAGCTTGTATAAAGTTCTAGTAAGTGCTGATAGATGCTGTCAGAGTTTCTTCTCGTCTGTCAAGACTTGGGATATGTAGCAATAAGCAGAGGCAACTTGGTGTATTTGGTTTCGTATATCAAGCTAGACTCAAATGCTCAGTGGTGGGTACAGTACTGGAAAAGCTCTTTCAGGCAAGTGAATAGATCTATGCTCCCCTTAGTCGTATAGCTCATCAGTAAATATCTCACAAGGTTAATAGAACCATATTTTCCAAAAGACCTTCATATATTGGCGTTGTCAATCCCGCCAGCTGAGGTGATTTCACATTATTTTCCTTACCTTATATAACAAGTACCTAACTGCCTTTGGACCTCAAAATGCACAACCTGGACCTTTTATATCAAATAGCAAAGATGTTCAATTCTGTGCTGGGGAGTCCCAACTAAAGTCCTATGGTATATCCTGCAATAATTTCAATAACCATCCTTGAATGCTAAAATTGCATACACTGTGTCAAAACAGTCCCAATTATCTCATGCTTCTCAGCTCATATCCATATTGCCCCTAAGCAGCATCCTTGTTGCATATTTTGCCCAATGCAGCGACAGCCTTCTCAAATACATTCTTCTTCTCGAGTGTGACGACCATGGTTTTCTGTTCACCGTCCTTTTCGTACCGCTCGAAGCTATACAGCTCATCGTGGAGTTGCAGCTCCGACAGAGCGATATTGTCATTCTCTGGTTCTTCCGCGATGCGTTGGACAACTCTTAACTCCTTGGGTTGTATACGACCGATGCCCTGTTCGAAACGGATCTTTACTGCGACGATATTTCCTGCCGATCCTCCTTCACTCCAAGTGACCATTAAATCCCCCTTATTCTCTGGAAAAGCCCAGGGATGAGCAAACATATGGGCAGTGTATGCGAATTTCTGTATATGGCCCAAAGGGTATGCCTTCATTAGGTCGACAATTTCGAAAGGACCCCAAGGATTGACAGCTCTTCCGAACATTAGCTTGCTGTCACCCGTACGGGTGCAGCCAACGAAGCCAAATTTGTATGGCGACGCCTCTCCGAACAACTTTGTGTGGAATATTTGACCATGGAGATAGTTCTTTAGGACTGGCCAGGAAAAGACATGGTTTTTGACCCAGCCTCTTCCACCGCCCCAGTACTCCCAACGAGCTCTTGCATTTGCCAACTCCAAAGGTACACGACCTAATACCACGTCGTAATCGCCATTGTAATCGCCACCTTTGTGTCCGTAGGCGTATAAATACTTGCCATCGGAAAGGACCGAGAAAGTTCCAAGTCGAGGCTCACTGGGCTATCATTGCCTTAGTATGTCTTCGCATTGAAAAGAGTTGGAAAACTTACATAAAATAAGATACGCTCGCTCCAACCAGCCATCTCACGCTTAGCTACAATAGTCGTTGGGTTGGTACGGTAATCAACTTCCACGGAGGCTATACCCACCGCTACAAGAAAGGTTGATCCATCCTTTCTGATTCCTCGATATTCAAAGAAAGTCCATCCATATGCTGCAGCGCCGGTGATAAGATACCAGGCAATACCACCAGTGGCCCAGAACACCTTATTGTCGTTCTTCTTGTCAAGTTCGTCCTCGAAGCGCTTAAACAAGCTTGGAATTTGTCTCTCGCTGATATCAATATTAATTGATCCTGGTGGCGCTAAATATCTCGACATGACTGGATTCGTGGGGTTGGTGAGAAACGAGAGCGTACAATCGGTTCTTCCTAGAAACTGGCCTGCGGCATTGTGACAGAAGGTATTGTTAAATTGGAAGAGCACATGTCCGTTTGGCAATGCGCTCGATCGTCCTCCCATTCTGGGATAGGAATTTCCGCTCTCTTGAGTGGTGTTAGATCGTTAGTTTTGATGATGTTTCTTGGGTTGACTTACCGTCGTATAAATGACCCAGTGGGACAACATGCTTGATGATAGGAGGCCAAGCAACGTACTGTTTAATCTCCGGCATTTCTCTCTGAGTTGATGAAGCCATTTTTGAAGAAGAACGATAAGCAACAATTCTTCTTTTCGTAATGGTCGCTGTGCTGTTTCCAATGGGTTGTTGTGAAGGAAAGTCGCAGTTGAAGGTAAAAGCGAGAGTTCGCTTCCGACAGCTCCTGCCGTGTTTGACTGTTTCAAAGGTGAACTGAAGAAAAATCGATCAATTAGGCAGCTAATTGGCCTCTATGGTCTATAAGTTACCTGTTTCATTCTTCAAATTTCGATTAGAGCTCATTCTTGCCAATTTTCATTATGCGTGATTCATTGATTATGCCTTATGTGTATTTATTTTTGATCTGCTATTGAGAGGTATATATGTCAGCAATACATCCGAATATTGAAGGACACAAAGACTGTAGAAAGGCTCGATATCTAGGGAAGGAGCAGACAATGCAAATGATACAAATCAGGAGGTGCAGGGGGCTTACCGAGAAATTCACCACCTGTATCCGAAAGCAGATGAGATAATTCAAAGACCTTATTATTGACTTGATTGTTTCTTTTCTGTCAGAAAACACCTAAAGGTGTAAAACCTTTCCACTCATTGACTTTGATCGAAAAGACAATCGAAGTATTTTGTGGTGTTAAGTTTGACCGGCTGCTACTATCTCGAGGGATAAATCCCTTCAACTTCTCGCAGGAGTACGGAATAATTTTGAATGCCGACTTTCTAGTAGAAAGTATTGCAAATACTATTGTAAAAAGGAAGAGCTTCTGGATCGTGTATGTATCTTTCAGCTAATACCGCGCTTTTTGCTCCATACCGCTCCTTCTGACCATTCGTTTGGTGTAGACAATTTAGGATATTATCTTGATTCGGAATCATTCTCCTTTACTTCTCTTCAATATCAACGCCAGCTGAATTTCATATTGGCATCTTTGTTGTGATGGACTCTTGAACACCTCAGGATCGATATTTGTGGTGATTGAAAGACAATGATGAAGGCCATTCAGAGAATTGTCACCACTTAGACAAGACTGTTGAGTTGAGTCCACTCGTTTCCCTAAGCAATAGTCCGATGGTTAGGAGAGGCTAGGTCCGCTATGCCTGGAAGTATGCAGTGTTCTTTCCAATATCAATTTTCTCCATTGACAACGCTCCAAGCTGCTTGAAAGCGAGACCAGCGAGTATGACAAAAATAGTGCTGACGGGAATTGGCAGGAACAAAGCTGTAATTAAAAGAGGGAGAGACAGCTTGTTGTTGTTGTTTGACCCAACATTATCGACGGAGGTTGCAGAGTGAATATATGCGGCAATTGAGGCGGGCTAGCAACCGGCAGGCATCGAAGATTGAAAACACATTGAGAAACCATATAATCCTTTTCACATCGTCACGAGTACGCTGGATCTCTGATACTTCCTCCAAACTTCCTCCACATGTGATTAGTCTCTCGGACGGCATCCACAGCATGCATATCTTTGCATAGTCGACTATTTCTGGATTTTGCAATCTCTTAGCAGTAGAGACAACACGATCATCGTAGGTTGGTAGCTTGGCTAGTACGATGTCTCGGAACAATGGCTACTTCAATTTTGGGAAGAGTAGGATGGTGATGAAGTAAGAGTGGCCGCCTGTGGGGGCTCGAATAAACCAAGCTATGCGTGCTTCTTCTTGTACTTCGGGTCCTTCATATTCAAAAGCAGACATTTGAAGTGCGTAAAATTCCTTCGTTTCAGCAAGTGCTGCGAGTGCAGCTTTAAGATGGTCAACTGCATGGTAGCTTGGACCTCTTTTTTTGATGCGAAAGATTCGTACAAGAGAGTTGACTCCCATCCGCTGGAAACTGACATGTATTTTGGTATTTTGATATTTTGGTACAGTTTTCGCATGACCTTCAACAAACCTAGTATGCTTCAATGGTATAAATATCAAATATCAAGGAGACTACCAAAGAACATATTAGCCGAGAGCGATGAAGCAGGAGCAGATCTTGGGTACATGCCAAACCTGAGCACTAAACATAGAAGAAATTGAAGTGCCATACAAGGTTATGAACCAATAATTTCATCCATTATCCAACACAATCTGCATCACTGTTGAGGATGAGAGCCTGCTTAGAATCGAACAAGGTTGCTCTGAAGTCTTTTCAGACATGTCTGTGATAAGTGTAAAGCTTTATCGCAGCCGAAAACTGGACTTGAGAAGTGGGAGACTTGTCTAAAAATCCCATACTGCAATAATAATTCAACACTGTGAAATTCCATACTCCAGAGGTGGTATCCACTAGGAGGGTTATGTAAAAAGTAACCCAAAGAACATCACCAGTCAAATGTTTGAGTCAACCCAATTGAAGCTGAAGAACTCTTTGTGAGACCAGGCCCTCCACGAGAGACGGAGTGCTATGCCAAAGTTGAGTGGATTGAGAAGCCATTGATAGATCACATTTTGATCCTCAATAATGATGTGATAAGATCCATTGTAGTGTTGATGACAGTATTGGACGTATTTATGACAAGCTCGAGACAAAAGGGATGGAGGTGATTGAAAGAGAAAGCTCTTGTAACTAAGATCGGGAGAGGAAAGATATAAACAATCTGTGGGAATTACCCGACAAAGGGCGGTATATTTTGGCAAAAAGAACCTAGCGAAGAGTTCAATCATTGCCATATGAGATGTGTCAAAGTCCTCTCCTTATTGTTGTCGGTCCCCCTATTACTACCAAACATATCTGAAAGTTTAACTTGCTATTTCCCAAAAGACTGGGGGTAAGATAGGGGAAATATAATTAGAGGTTTTTGAAATTAGAGAGGGAGAGGGGAGTTCTAACTTATTTTTCTAATTGTCAGATTTCCTTATAAATCTCCAGCTTCACAAACTTAATAGTCATTGGGATGTCTTCATATAATCTGCTTCGATGACAGAGTGTCCAATGAATGGATGGCACTGATACTCTCATAATAACATGGGCTGTAATTTGTTTTACTATTGTACAGAGTCCTCAGGGTGATTGGCAAGCAGCCTGTTAAAACATCCTCTTGCAGGACTCCATTCACCCCATATTCTGTCTTTCTCTTCAGCCAACACAAACATCAACTGGAATTAATCTCCATCAAGAATCTGTCAAAGAGGCATCTAAAAATTAAAGGATAATTAATCAATTCTCAGGATATTGCGTGGCTAATAATTACTGAAGTGCATCATGGCTTGTTGAATTGGAATATGTTAAACATGAAAAAGATCAGTATAAATGAACCTCTTGGACTCATATACTTGCACTGTAATCAAAGATCCTGCTAATGAAATGAGAATCGAACGTTTTAAGCAACATGACTTACATAAGCAGGAATTATTCAATACATAGGTGCAGTCACTGAAACGTTGTGCTCAAGGAACCTCTTGGTATTCTTGGGCGTTTTATTACTTAAAATCTACTGAGATGTATCTACTCCAGCTTCAAGGTCTCGAATTGCTTGATTGTCTCCTCAAAACCACGCTGTTCAGTCTCAAGATCTCCCAGCTTCTTCCTCTCTATTTCTTGCAGCTCCTTGCTGACTTTCTCTTGGTATGCGGGGTCATCAAGAATCTTTCTCTGCCTCTCAATACCCGTGCGAGTCTTCTCTAACTTCTTTGCGGCCTTTTGGATCTCGCCATCAATGTCTACACGACCTTTGACGTGCAAGAAGACAGCAGCAGCTGAAGATACGGAGAACACTACACATCCAGCTGGGCGAGCATCGGTTGAGGAGAGTACTTCTAAGGAAGAAACGCCTTTACCGGATAACGACTTGATAGATTGAACTTGAGATGTAACAGTGGCGTGGGAGGTGGTATCGTAGGCTTGGATGAACACTAGAACTGGTTAGTATTGAATGCTTATGTTATATATAGGGTTATGATTACTCACCCTTTCCTTCATCTTTGAGAGAGTACTCGGACATCAAAGATCGAACACCCTTAGATACACCCAGTACAAGTTCGTAAGCTTCTTCAGACGCAGGATCGTCTAACTCTGTTTCGTAGACTGGGTATTTCGCAAGAACAATAGATGGGGTCTTATCTTCTGGACGTCGAGGAAGACGTTGCCAGAGCTCTTCGGTCAAGAAAGGCATGAAAGGATGAATCATGGTCAAAGCACCTTCGAGAGCAGTATACAGAGTGTCAGTAGCAGATCTCTTCTCCTCCTCAGTACCATCTTGAAGGATTGCCTTCGAATTCTCAATGTACACATCGCACAACTGATTATACCAATATTGGTAAATAGCAGTTGTTGATCGCATGAATTCACGCTCTTCGAGGTTTTGGTTGATTTCTTTCGCGGCAGTATTCATCTTATGCAAGATCCAGCGCTCAGACAGGGACTCCTTGCCAGTGAGTTTGGCAGTCTTTTGTGGAACGAAATCCGCAGGTAATTTGCCAACCACGTATTTTGTGGCTTGGTAGATCTTGTTGCAAAACTTTCGATATCCATGGATGACCTTGATATCGAATGCAATATCCCCACCACCAGTAGTGTAGGATACCAACGCAAATCGCAAAGCATCAGTACCGCACTCTGGAATTCCGTCAGGGAAAGCAGCCTTTTGATATTTCTTTGCCTTCTCAACTTCGGCTGGGGCAAGGTTACCGAGCAAAAGCTTGGCGTGTAAATCTTCAAGGGCAATACCCTGAATCACATCTTGAGGATCAATGACATTACCCAAGGATTTCGACATCTTTCTACCATCAGAGTCACGAACCAAAGAATGACAGTACACCTCTGTAAAGGGGACTTTGCCAGTCATCTTGATTCCAAACATGATCATTCGTGCAACCCAGAAGAACAAGATATCCCAACCAGTCTCGAGTACTGATGTTGGGTACAGCTTCTCGAAATCACTTGTCTTCTTTGGCCAGCCCATAGTAGCGAAAGGCCATAGACCAGATGAAAACCAGGTATCCAAAACATCCTCGTCTCTCTTGAGCGTGAAAGTCTTACCTGGAAGAGCATTCTTAGCCTTGATTTCTGCTTCCTCTTGTGTTCTGCCGGCGAACCATCGATCACCGTTACTTTCATCATTATCATCGCCTTCGATTTGAGCAAAGTACATAGGTGCTTGGTGGCCCCACCACAGCTGTCTCGACAAGCACCAGTCATTGATATTCTCCATCCATCGGAGATAACTCTTCTCAGCTGATTCAGGCTTGATCTTGACCTCGCCAGATTTTACAACCTTGATAGCTTCATCCGCCATTTCTCTCATCTTCATCCACCACTGCGGTTTCAACATTGGTTCAATTACATCCTTTGACTTTTCACAAAGTGGGACAGTCATGGGATTATCTCTCTTGTCAACGTATAGACCAGCCTTCTTAAGGTCCTCCTGAATGGTGTAACGAACATCGAAACGTTTTTGTCCGGCGTAAGGACCAGCATTTTCGTTCATCTTACCATCATCGGTCAAGATGTTAATGAACTCAAGGTTGTGTCGCTGGCCAAGAGCAAAATCATTGGCGTCGTGAGCTGGAGTAATTTTGACAGCGCCGGTACCAAAGTCCTTTTCAACGTAGGTATCAGCAACAATCGGCATCAGTCGCCCTTCGATGAAAGGATGCACGGCGTTCTTTCCAATAAGGTGTGTGTAACGAGTATCATCAGGATGGACTGCAATACCAGTATCACCTGGCATTGTTTCAATACGAGTTGTGGCAACCTCAATCTTTTCCTCAGATCCTTCTATTTGGTACTGGAAATGAACGATGACACCAAATTCTACTTTCTTGTCGTATCCTGGTACATCAATAAGCGTGCGTCCCGTGAGTTCTTTGTTGATCACCTCGAGGTTCGATAGGGAAGTATTGAGTTTTGTGCACCAGTTCACAAGTCTGTTGGCTCTGTAAATAACACCCTCCTCGTGCAGTGTTACAAATGTTTCTGTAACAGCGGCTGAGAAATTCTCGTTCATTGTGAAAGCTTCACGGGTCCAATCGAAGGATCCACCCATTCTGCGGAGAACAGCGTTGATTTTCTTGTGATATTCATCCTTCCAATCCCAGACAGTCTCAACGAACTTGGGTCTTCCAAGATCATGACGAGTTTTTTGCTCGCGGCGCCACAGCATATTCTCAACAACGCTTTGAGTCGAAATACCAGCGTGGTCACATCCCGGAAGCCAGAGCGTCGTCTTGCCATGCATACGGTTCCAACGAATCAACAAATCTTGTAAAGCGTTAGGAAGAGCATGCCCCATGTGTAGATTTCCAGTAACATTCGGTGGTGGCTCGACAATTACAAACGATCCCTCGGGTTTAACTTCTCCATCTGCGGTAAACTCTGGCTTGAAGAAGCCTTCCTTCTCCCACCATGAATACCAAGCTGATTCGACGGCGATCGGATTGTATGCTTTATATTGGGGGTCATCGAAAGATTTTATAACTAAAAGCCATTTTAGCTTGTTAACCCGATATGGGCCGATAACCTGTTTGGCATACTCTTTTTTTCTCCTTCTGGGGTATCCTCAACATATTTTGGCAAGACTTCCTCAGCAGCCTTCTTCTCGGCCTTTGCCTTCTTTTCCTGGTTCTTGCTTGGGGCAGCTGAAGCAGCACTTGCCTTTTGAGCTTGCTTTTTTTGGTCAAACTTGGCTTGTTTCTCCGCCTTCTTGCGTTCTCTCTCGACTGTGCAGCAGAGGATCAGCTTGTATAACTCTTCGCGTGTAGATGGGGTTCATACGCTCTTTCTCACTCTTTACTTTTTTCTCTCCCTCGCCAGCTACAGGGGCTGCATTCTGTCCTGGCACATGCGAACCGGTTGTGCTGGATTCTGCAGCGTCTGCAAGCGCAGCTTTTGTTTCATTCGAGACTGCTGGTGGCTGCCCTGTCGCCGGTCCAGTCTTTTCTCCAACTGTCAATCGGTTTTAGTCAGTTGTGAAATCAACTACATCTGCAAAGTTGAAGTCCTTACTTGGATTGTACGAAGCAGCGTTTGTAGCCATTCTGACGGGTGGAAGGTTTAAGATACTTCTGTAAGGCGACCTGCGCACACAGAGCGCCCTGAACAAAGGTCGAGACGTCTTGAAAACGTCTTCTGTGAAAAATTGAGAAGAATTGAAGAAAGTTGTAGATACCTTCGAAAAATTGTTTTGATTCTTACAACCTCCAAATAAAACGCGATAATAAAGTGTGACTCGAATTTGGTGACTCGAATTTGAGCAAATCACCCCTCGTGTGG
>NGKJ01000003.1:507057-519684 GCA_002162495.1 Myriosclerotinia curreyana
CACTAGCCACACCAGCCACACAAGGCTGCCTAACTGACTCACTTCCCATCTGTTGATTTTGTGAGTCGTTCAATATTTTATCATTTCTACATATCTATCATTGATCAATATTTCTTAATGGAAACATTGTGTTCGACATGAGACAGGTCGAGCCTTTCCCTGTAAAGAGAGATCTGTTTTTTCATCAGGTAGTACTTGAATAGGTTAAAAGATCAAAAGATCATCCATTCATTCATTTATCGATTCCAGAGTTGCATTGTTCTCATTTTATAATCTCGTATATTGATGTAGCCAGCGGGGAAGAGTACACACACAAGATGGCAATCAAGGCGTTGTCAGATTCAACAATTCATCTCTTAGGTTCTTCTCAGGTTCTTACCACACCTACGTCTCTCATCAAGGAGCTCATTGACAATGCCCTTGATGCAAAAGCTACGAGCATTGATATTCTGATTTCTCAAAATACCATTGATAAAATAGAAGTTCGCGATAATGGACATGGTATTCAGCCCGAGGATCTCGATTTGTTGGGGAGGCGCGGTCACACTTCCAAATTGACAGCCTTTACGGAGCTACGGAAACTAGGTGGCAGAAGTTTGGGATTCCGAGGAGAGGCACTATCATCTGCTTGCCAACTTGGCAATGTCTCTATAACCACAAAGATGGATGGCCAATCAGTTGCAACATGTGTAAAATTGAAAGCACTTGGTGGAATTCAATCACAATCTCGAGCTTCCCACCCGATTGGAACAACAGTCTGTGTGATGAATTTTATGTCGAAATTGCCTGTTAGGAAACAAACAGCCCTGAAAGAAGCTCCAAAAACAATCGGCAAAATCCAAGAGCTGGTACAGAGGTATGCTCTAGCACGGTTTTCCATTAAGCTTACCCTAAAAATTGTAAAGGGAACCAAGGGTGCATGGTCGTACGCACCTCGACCACATGGTGGTATCAAGGATTCAGTGTCTCTTGTTATTGGTCGAGACGCTGCTTTACAATGTTCTGAGGTGTCGATAACATTTCCCGAGACACCTGACCGTGAGATTGATGCAGGCGAGAGTGCGGATGTCCCATTTGATTTTTGTCCTGCACACAAGGTGGTGACGTCTCAGTTTCGTCTTGAAGCTTTTCTGCCCAGACCTGATGCAGACCAGGGTAAAATAGGAAGTGGGCAATACTTATCCGTTGATTCCAGGCCAGTAGCATCCGAAAAGGGGACCATGAAGAAGATCATAACAATTTTCAAGAAATACCTCAGAAGTGGGTTGGCGGCAGAGTCTTCTTCAGAGAAGATCAAGAACCCCTTTATGCGTCTCAACATTGTTTGTCCTGAAGCAAGTTATGATCCCAATGTTGAGCCCGCCAAGGATGACATTATTTTTGAGAATGAGACACTTGTGCTGGAAGCAGCGGAGAAGATGTTTGAGGATTTTTATGGAGAGTGCGACGAGGTAATTTCCAGACCAGCAAAGAATGGCGTCGAGGCCAATCGCAACGGATTCGACGTCCTTCTTGCCCGAAAACCTCAGCAGGATTCTTCAACGTCCTCATCTATTGTCGAAGCACCAGTGGCGCCCGAAAGCAGTTCTCTCGCCGCTAGCTCAAATTCAAAAATTGTGACCAACATTTGTCCCATAACTGCTAATGATGCCTCAAATCTGGTAGATTCTGAATACTTTGAAGTGTCCGAGGAACCGAGCGCCCCCGGGAACCGCAAATGGGGATGTGATATGTCTCATGACTATACAGAATACACTAATGATTTCCGCCCACCAGTATCCGTCAAAGAAACGCACATGGAAACTGGGGTTAACAGTAATCGACAGTCTGATTCCACAGATTTGAATCCTTGGATCATTGCTAAAATGACTGCTCCAATCCAGAACGGAACTGCCACAAGTTCGAGCGGCATCAACAAAAACTTAAGGTCAGGGGTGTTTCCCAATTCAATTGAGAACAACTCTCCACGAGCTATGTCGCCCCAGGCGGTCGCTACTGTTCTTTCACCCATGCAAAACCACCGCGTTAAAAATATCAATGCCAGCATGGCAGAGATCTTACAGTCGCACTCTAGCTTTAGGAATCGTATTCACGACAGCCCGATGCAGCCGAGTGAATTTCCAGATCCGACAACCGATTTACCTGAAACACGCCATCGGCAAAATCACCTGAACAGTAATGGATTCACCACGGCTACAGATTTTGTTGAAAATTATCTGATATCACCACCAAACACATCTCCAAACATGCAGCTTCAAAAGCAAACGAGAGTTCGAGGACCAAATAAGCCGTTTGTTCCCCCTTTTCGAACACCAAACTCCAGCGGTGCATCAGATAGATGTGTTCAAAAACAGCTAGCACTTCCTTACCAGGCTTTTCAGGTGCAAAGAGAGGCACGCCACCTACCTACTGCGGACGCAACCCCAGCTTCGGAAGCACAAGAGCCGAACTCTGAGCTGGAGTGGGCTATGGACTTTGAACACAGAAAAGAGCACGCCACTCGACGTCGCAGAGATGAGCTTCAGGCTATGCGAGACGTATTCCAGCAATCACCTGCGATAAGCCAAGCTCCTTCCCGGCCCTCTCCCCACAAGAATCGTTACAATGCTGCTTTAGCCAGCCTCGAAACATCCCGAGAGTCTCTAAGCGAGATTACTCCGGAGGCGAACAACGAAGCTTTCAACACCTCTCTTCCCGATAGCGACCCTCGAGGTTACTTCATGAAACGACAAAAATCGTTTTCCGTTCTTGCAAGCATCACGGGAGGCCCTCGGAAGTTGAAGCGAGCCCAGACTTTACGCCTTCCATTAGAGTCGATACGTGAAGATCTACAAACTCATCAGCTTCTTCAAACGGTTCAGAGTGACCTTGACGGAATCTCAAAGCTTCTCATGGAGACGTCGAAGCAGGACACGTATGTTCGTCGCGGAACGCAAGCCTCTGGCCTTGAAATGACTGCTACAGATAGAGAGAATGTGGGAAAGAAATTGTATCAAGTCGTTGAGGCGTGGATTAATTCGGGTAGAGGAAATAAGTGCGATGTTGAATTCGGTTTTGGTGAACTGGGTTCGCTTAGTAGTTCTTAATTTGTGTTGTATGAATACGGAGTGAACAGGGCAGGTATATATGGCTTTTATATGGCGTTTTGCTGGATATAAGATACCCGTTTGCTTGCATAGCGCTTATGGTTTCTATACATTGTGCGGCTTTTTGCCATCTCTTTACTAAGACATTTTATTCTATAAAACATTGCTGCTTCCAATATATACGATTTCAATACCTGGACTTCATCTACAATAAGGGAAATCGTCTAATTCATATATATACCTCTTTAAAATTCTATTTCTCATCC
Organism: Myriosclerotinia curreyana; assembly: GCA_002162495.1. Lineage (NCBI taxonomy): Eukaryota > Fungi > Ascomycota > Leotiomycetes > Helotiales > Sclerotiniaceae > Myriosclerotinia > Myriosclerotinia curreyana. Next base: position 510,410 of record NGKJ01000003.1, read on the forward strand.
ACCAACGCGTTGAAGGCTTGCAAAAAATCATCTCTTAGATCCTCCCACCCCTCAATCCCAACGCTTACCCGCAACAATTTTCGATCAATAGTTGCATCCGACATTGCTCTCCACTCAATCAAACTCTCTACACCTCCCAAACTTGTCGCATGATGGAACAACTCCAACTTACTTGGAAACTTCTTCGCAAATCCCACTTCCTTGAGGATAATAGAAAACACAGGCCCGAAACCATTTGGCATCTGCTTTAACAACCACCCATCCTTAATATCATCTTCTTGCAAACTTGCATGCTCAATCTTAAGCACAACCTTTCTCACAACCTCTGTCTTCGCATCATTAGATTTCAAGGCATTGTCTAACCAAGAAACGAGATTCTGAGCCGAAGCCGATTGTTGCTTTACGCGAATTTCCAAAGTTCGAACGCTTCGGATACCTAGCCATCCTTCCATTGATCCCATTACATTCCCAAGAACCAATCGCTCTTGGTGTAACCCTCTAAACCAACCATCTTCAACATGCTTGGGATTTACAGTGAGAATCCCACATAACATATCGGAGTGTCCGCCTACGTATTTTGTCCCGCTGTGCATAACGATATCCGCGCCCCAGAGAAAGGGATCTTGAAGTGGTGGTGGAGCAAATGTGGCATCCACTGACAAATATGCACCGCGCGAATGGGCCTTTTCGGCAAAGGCAGCAAGATTGTAGGCGGTTCCTTGGGGGTTTAGTGGGGTTTCCACGTGAATAACATCACCGGGTTGAAGATCCTCGGCGGGACAATCTAGAGGGATTTTCTTGAGACCGGTGAGTTTTGTATGGACATCAATCACACCGTGGCAGCCATGGTAGCCCTCGCCGATAGAGATACGTTTAGGGTTGAGGTAAACGAGGAGAGCGTGGAAGGCAGAGAGGCCAGATGCATAGGTTAGGGTAGGGCCTTTGAGGATGTTGCTCAGGATTGCTTCGAAGCGTGTGGTATTTGGTGCGGTATGTCGGGAATAGACATGGCCTTCATGAGGTGCATTTGGCTATATATAGAGCTGCATCAGCATCGAATATATGAAACTGAAACAACATAGGATAGAGAGGATGTGGGTCATGTGATTGGATTGAGTGCGGGAAAAGTACTCACATCTAAATCACTCAATGCAACTAGATTATCTGGATTATTGCTGTAGTGGAAAGTTGTGGATACGTGAAGAGGCGGTGCGACATCTTGACCTTTGCCGAGGAAATCGTCCGCGTGAATAGTTTGGGAAGAGAGTGAGAGTCCGTGATCATTCTGATCCTGTTGGCCATTTATACTAGGCTGAGAGTTTGCCATTTTTTCTAGATGATTTCCAAAATTGTATTGGTATTGTAGTTGAATAGTTACGATTCGAGCCCGAGGTAGAGTGGTGAAGAATTCGTTGTCAGGATCTGTTAGTGTCAATTCGACGGAATAAAAAGTTGAACCTTTTCAACTTGAATTACTTCGAGATTGTAGTGTTCCATCAACAATCAACGGAATAGCTGGTGAACCAATTATCAAGTTGAAGATTAAATATTTGAACTGATGTTGATGGAGTAGCAAACAAGTATATGTATATGTGTTTGTGACTCAGTAAGTAAAGTGTAAAAGTCACGCAATACGCCCTTGCGGAGACAATCGGTAATCAGTCCCCGCAACTAAGAGTAAATGCCCCCTTATCGCTAATGCCCCCTTTCAATTCTAATACCAACATCATGAGGAACGATAAATTTGCAAAGAGCAAACCAAAATATTGGAACGCAACTTCTTAATACTTTAGCTATATAGTCATTATTCGAATCTCATATAGACTTATAAGGAATATATGTCTAGGATATGAGAGGTGAAAATGCTCAATTTATCGGAGTTGTTAGGTACAATGATATATATGATTTGTAAGCAAGACATACAACTAAAATTCCAATCCCAACAACTGCGTTCAACTGCGTTTTACGTACGCAACCACTATGAAAACCCCTCAGAAATATGAAGGGTCAAATCATGAAATAAGTTGTAACATTATTTGAAGTGTGTGATTCGTTTCATAATAGAGCAATGTTGGTTTAGTTCTATTTCTGTACAATTGCCTCGCCACATCGGTTGTTGGCCTCTTGACCACAAGGCCAAGCACCAAGGTCAATGAGGACAACAATTATCTACAAGGCTGTATATAACTTACTCGCGCGGTTATAGAAATCCGCTCAAAGAACTACACGCAACATCTCCACGATAACGTAGGCAGATAAATTGAAGAGTAAACTCAGCGAGGCCGTATCCATATATCTATCATATAGAACTCCATCCGGCTTTACTTTAGGTCTAATTCTCTCTTTCAGCGTATGTCTTACCGACTGACCCAATATTCAACAACCAACATGGTCACTGGATGGTCTTCAATGACTGCTTGATCACCCATAGTTGGGTCAACAGATGGAAGGAATGGTCGAGAGCATGCCTCTCCATACTGTGTGTGTAGGGCCCGATTTCTTCCTCTTCAAACCCATGCGTAATGCTCCAGTGAGTCAACTGCGCCATTGTACAAAGCTGTACATTAGTTAGCTCTTTCTCGTATCGAAAGCGACATCAAAGCCTAGTTATTCTTTCTAGTTTCAACCCTTACTCTCACAGCATCGATTTTAGATTTATTCCCTTGGTTAAAAATCAACATTTTCAATTTCCTTCCTAAATTTCCACAATGCCTTCTGAAAATGCATCGCTCAGATCGCCTAGACTTCACAACCTAGATACTTCATCTAAAGGCGGTGTCTCGGGTCCTTTCTGGGACTCATCCGATCGTTGTTTCTGGCTGATGAACAATCGTCAAATTTACACCCACTCTGAAGGTTACAGCGGAAGTTCCGCCTGTGCAACCATTGCATCCGCCAACCCAGATACTGCTTACCCATCCGGCTGGTCCAGAGGTCAACGCAGACGATCCCTATCGGGCTCTGAAGCTTCAACAAATTCAGCATCGCATGAATCCAAACGCATTCGCCCAGAGTCCTTTGGTGGTGTATCTCTAAGAAACGCGGGATCCAAACAATCTTCGCGGCAGGGCACCCCAGATCAACAGCGCAAATTCCCACAATACGACTTGTCTAATATCCCACCACCACCTCCTTTCCCGCCTCAACGATCCCAATCAGTTCGCTTTTCCCCAAACATATCTTATTCGGACGACCCTTTAAGAAAACAAAACCCAGGACCATCCCAACCCAGCTTCCCACAACGCTCTCAGTCCCTCCGCTCATCAAACGAGCACGACCGAGACTTCACCCGCTCCAGTAATCCATCTCCCTCCCTTCTCCCATCTTCCTCTTCATATTCCTACCGCACCTCCCTTCCCACCCGCACCCACTCAACCTCAGCCTCAACCTCAACCTCAGCCTCAAAATCAACATTAAAATCCACCACTACATCCACCGCAATCTACAGTACCCTCCGCCCAAGCACCCGCTACACGCCCCCAGGATACTTCGACGACGCCGAACACGAAGACGAAGATTTCTCTTCCTCCTCCTCCTCGTCCTCCACCTACTCATATGTCAAATCCCCCTCCTCCCATCTCTCCCCCTCATCCCGCGACCGTCACGAATCCCACCGTCAACGCACGCACCACCGCCGCGTCGAATACGACTACGATACCGACAGCGAAATTTCCCATCGAAAAGAAAAGAAATTGATAAGTCAGAAACGCCCCCGTGAGCGCACCCCAGACGAACAGAGGAAACATGAGAAAACATTAAAGGGGATAGGGAGGACGGGGAGGGGAGAGATGGGACGGGCGGCATTTTTGGGCGTCTTGCCTTTTGCCTGTCTTTTGGCGAAGCTTGCGGCTTGAATTTTATTTCTCGGTTGCTTACACTCATTTGCATGTTTTTGGTTTTTTTTCTGGATCAGACTGACTCTAGGCGGATGAAGGCGCCTGGGAAGTATTTTTTGTGGTGCTACTCGCTTGTTTGGGAGTTGGGAATGATGTATGGGATTAACCAGGGGTTGGAGTCTAGGGCAATTTAAATAGCTGCGGTGCGGCAACCACTCATTCAGTCAAGCATACGGATAAAGGCATATAAATATATATATGAAGACACTCGAGATTCTCTATGACGTATAACCCTTATGATTCTTATGTATCGTGTTGATCCCATCCCAGATGTGCTCTCTCTTCGCTGCTCATAGAAATCTACTCAACTAATCAAACCACGAAGAAAATAATTAAGAAATATTAGTGATCATCCAGTATCAAAATGTCATCATGCTTTTTGTGCAGCTTTTGCGCATATCCTCCATCCCCTAGACTTCTCCGTGTTCAATTAAATACCCTATATAACCCTTCCCAACCCTCCGAAAGTTCCTCTATAGATTAATCGCATATCTCACATTACCATGCATTTTGTGGCATGTTTCTTCTTCAGGGGCTGGCCCTCTGGACTGTATGTTACTGTCGCCGGAGAGGTAGCAAGTCCTGAGTCCCACGTCACGTCGGTCCAACCGGCACTACATTCCGCATCGCCTTTATGCTTATTCCTCCTCGACATCATACTCTTTCTCCAGCCATTTCGTTTTGCGTTTTTGTTATTTCGCGCCGCACTACGCTCTGCTCTGCTCGGTTGTCTGATGATGGGTATTGGTATATTGTAAGGTGAAGGACCAGTACCAGTTGTTGAAGTTGCACTGTGAATTGTCTCAAGTCGTTGTAGTGGTGAGCGTAAGCTATTCAGTGATGCAGAGCGTCTCTGTGGTCCAATGCTAGTTCGTCGAGAAGGAGAGCCATGGCCGGTAGAAGGACGCATAGTCGTGTTAGAGCGTGAAGGACTTGACCCATAAGCGCCAGCGGCTGCACGGGGTGGGGTAGAAATATGACTTGACTGCTCAGGAGCAGTACGAAGAGGTTGGGGCTGGTTGCTAAATTCTTGAAGTGGTATAGAATCTCTAGGATTGGAGCCAGAGCGGCGTCGAGATGGATCCCTCAAACTAGCCGGACGGCCACTGCGACTGTTGAACCGTGCTAAAAGATCAGCACTAGGGCGCACTAAACCAGATGATACTGCTGAAACATCATTGATAGGAGTTTCTGGTACCACCGGAGCAGAACTAACTCTTCTGCAAACGGGGATAGATGCGTCAGTAGACTTCGAGGGGGTGACGGGAGTGGACGAAGTATCCTCCATCCGTGGGAATGAGCTTTGCTGTACGGGCATTATATCAGAGGCTTCTCGTACCGGCATGGGTGGTTCCGTCAATGTAGAATGCGACTGTAAAGGACTAGAGTCATCTCTCTGATCTCCTGCTACCGCGTTTGTAGGTCTACTGTTCTGCATAAGAGAGACTTGATCATCAACGGTTGTACTTTCCCAATCTAGCAACCGCCTGTCTAAAGTTGCATTCATGGGTTGAGGAATGGGAGACACAGGTGATTGTAACGTAGCTCTCATAGCAGAGTTAGAAGTCGTAGCCGCCGTGTCATTATCATCGCTGCCAGTTCCGACACGACGTCTGGGTATTCGATGGGGTGACGGTCTTGCAAGACTTGGCTGCGGAGTGCCAATTGGGGAAACATCATAAAGGCTATCAAAATCAGGGGTTGTAGCGCGCTCGTCATAGCTTGTCACTGGTCGAGGAACTTCATCTTCTGAAGGACTGGTTGCGGAAGGCGCAGCGTTTGTATCACTGAGTGATCGTCGAAAGGGATATCTCTGTTCACGTAGAGTTTCGGGAAGAGGTCGCTGAAGAACTGGAGCATCCAACCCTGGGAAGTCAAGCACCGCGGCACGTTGAGCATTTGCTCTTTGCAGGAACCTTGCATGGTCTGCAAGGATAGATCTCTGAATGTGTTCAGGAAGTGGAGGGACCGGGTATTTTTGATAAGGAGGGGGTGGTGGCTCCCAATTGTCTGCATCACTTTCATGCGGATGCTCTTCACGACCATCCGCGCGGCGATACTCGATGTGTTCTTGTATCAATGAGCGAGGATGCAGTCTTCTGTTAACCGCAGCAGCGGTGGCAGCGCGGCGTAGAGTTGTACCCGAGCGGGGTGCGGTATTTGCATAAGGATCGTCAAAAGCTTCTTGGTCGTCATCAACGGAAGCCATCTCTACTGAATCAGGCGTGTTTTCCACTGGACTCGTTTGTCTAGGTAAAAGGGGAAGGGGGATGTTAGATGAATCGCTCAGGTGATGTAGTGCTGGGATCGGCGGTGGCTCCCGGCGTGTCATTGTGGTGACTGAATGAGCAATACTGGCACGATAACTTCTTCGCTGTTGTACAGTTCTTCTTCTGACAATAGCTACCTCGGTATCCATATCTCTGTGTTCTTCCTCGAGTATTTCCGGATTGTCCCGTTGACCCACCTCTATGGTTGTAGTGATTTTCTTACCATTGTTTGTTCCACAGGCGAAATCCAGTATACAGATACGGCCGCCATCTGCCGGAGTCATGTTATCATCTTCATTTACGATGCATTGGCGTCTTACTCCAGGTGCGACAGCTACGAGTCTTTCAACGTGTAGCTGTTTTGTTTCTTCTTGGACCCAACTCAAGGCACTCACTCCATCTAAAGAGGTTATTTGGCAACCTTCAACGAATGTATTGCGGGATTTATCACATAGGAGTTGCCACTGTGGGATACGAGCATTGTTGTGGTCCAGCGATCGATTAACAGAGCGTAGTGATGGCGCGCTATTTCGACGTCCAAGCTGACTTGGAGGCGTGCCTGGTGCGGTCTCTGAATTACTATTCGAGCCTGCAATGGGAGGCGTAGGATCCAAATTCTCCGGAATTCCCCAAAGCCAAATGCTACCTCGAGTATAACCTACAGCTGCTAGATCTCCAGATTTATTTGCTGCCGCTTTTGACGAAGGTGGCTCTCCGTTAGGCCCCACAAAATGAACTTTACCGTTGCGTAGATCATCCAACCTTACAGCTCGGAATGTTTCAAAGATCCGATCATAGGTGAACGTCCAACTTGCTTCGTCGTCATGAGGGCTGGGTAGCAAGACTGCATGGCTACAATCGCGGCTACCATTGGGGAAGAGTATTGAAGTTGTCCAAAGAGCACTAATGCTATCTTCAGGAGAAACGCTCCCCGGGTCATAATATGGCGCGGTTAAGACGACGGTACTGGAATTCCTGGATTGTAATGTAGTACCCAATAGCAAATCAGAATCACGAGAAAATATCAGAGAGTCGACACCATAGGCCTTTACAGCGCGACTTGTACCAATTTCACGCAGAGAAGTCAATTCTACCCCGGAGCTAAGAATGGCGAGGTTAGCAGCACTTCAATGAGTATGAAGTAATAATAATAATGATGATGATACTAATAAATCTGCTCAGAACTTTCTGATATCACTAAACGGAAACGAAGTAGATTAATGATAGTAAAAAGGCCCACGAGGAAATAATTCCAGACGAAATATACTTACTCATAAGCTGCGGCAAGAACCTGCCCAGTCGGAGAGAGGGCGATGGTTCTTGGTGTATGGTCTAGTGCTACAGACCGAGTGTGTTTTGGTGGTCGCACAGTCAAGTCATAAAGATTGACCTGAAGATCATTTGAAAGTACCGCAAGCATAGACCCATCATCTGTAATTGTCGTCGCAGCTGGCCGCCGCAAGATTTTGAGTTCTCGTATGATATGAACCTCCAGAGCCTTGACATCTATGATATAAATTCGAGATGAATTATAGGCAAGGACCAAACAACCACGAGGAGAAATGGAAAAATGGCAGGCTTCCCCCCCAGGCGCACTGGACGAACTTATCGAGGTCGAGACTAAGTTTATAACCGTTTCTTGGGGTCGTAAATATGCTTCAAACAAATTGCGTCGGACCTCTTGCGCGAAAAGACTCCGCAGACGCGGAAGACTATCTGCATCCGTCAGAGTTGGAACTGTATTGTGTGCGGCCGAGTAGGAAGGGCATTGCATGAGATGATGCGAATAAAGGTAAGCTTGTTGCGAGATACCCCTCCATCTCGAATTCAGTAAGACGAGAGAAGCAAAAGTATTGGCATTGGTAAGGAGTAAAATCCTAAAGCATATGATTAGAAGTTTTACATAACGAACGTTTTTATTTGTTGCTCTCACTGTAGAATAATATCTTCGGGTAGTCTTTCAAATGCGCCTTTCTCCATCGCGGATGTCTCTGCCAATTGCTTCTCAGGTTCCACAGAAGAGATTGAGCTTATCGAGGCGCTTAGAGTAGACATTTTGGAAGTAAGTTTATTGTCGCAAGCACATTTGTTGCTGAATTGAGATTCAGGTAAGGAAGAGGTATAAAAGGATGAAACTGGTTCGCAGATTCGCAAACGCGATTGCTAAGATATCATGGCAATTGTGCTTAATGTAAGATTGATGGGATCGAGGAAGTCGCCTGAAACATGGCGCAGCTAAGCCTCCAAGGCTGGCTATCTTCTCTTGTCGAGTGAATTGAAATTTACGCGCCTTCACGAATAAGCTGAGTTGTGGTCCGAAAAAGTTGTAGGGAACAAATTGTAGGTAGACGAAGATTATCTGGGGGAACGGGTGGTTCGGGGGATGATCGACTTCGCATCAACAATAGAGGGGTCCAGCTTCCAATAATAGCATAAATAAGACTTGGGGTATGTAGAAGAAGTGATAGTAGAGTAGGTAGTAGGTAGTATATGATTATGAGGGGAGAAGTTTATCTTAAATGAGTTATTTATTCATTTCATTGGTGTGTACCGTATTCACTACCTACCTACCTACAGTATCGCCCGGTAGGTATCTATCTATCTTATGTTTAAAAGTCTCTTGTCTAAAGACCTCGGGACTCAAAGGAATTATTAGGATCAATTATCTAAGAAGAATCTCCTTGATACAGTTCACCAGGTGAACTTATCCAGTAATTCTCTTCTGTCCAATCATTGAGAAGTATTATGCACCCGTTGTTGTAACTTGTAACTTGTAACTTGTAACTTGTGTAAAAGGCTTCAAATATAAATAATGAAATGAAATGAAATGACTTGCATTCTGACTCCAAATTTCTAATAATGGAGTCTTGAGATGACGTTAACGGCACGGTGCATCGGTATCATGCAGGACCGCTTGTCTCTCATTATTATTTGGTACCTATTATTACATAATTCATTATTAATTATTACTGAAAACCTCGTCACTAGATTCGCTAACGAGTCGCTAAGCTTAGCAAATTTTAGCTTCGCTTTCCAATCTTGTTCTCTCATTATTCCATTCCACCTTTCACCTTCCTTCCACCTTCCTTCCACCTTTTCCACCTTCCAT
>NGKJ01000003.1:519700-571453 GCA_002162495.1 Myriosclerotinia curreyana
CCCCAAAATTTCTTCTCATGAACAACCGTTTCTTTTCACTCTCTCCTTCTTTTGTACATCATGCCATTACAAGACCTTGATTATGAAGAACTTACCAATGCCTTGATTAACAACTTTAATATCTTAGCTGATGAAGTTCAATTACTAAGTGACAGAAAGACAATTCTGGAGCACAAGCTGCGGTATTCGCATTCTCAAGTAAGTTTCAATACATTTCTTCTCAGTCTCGCATTTCCATGTCCTTCCTTATAATGATGTACACAAATAGCTCTAGAACAAAGTTACTTGTTGCAAAGTAGCAATGCCGATAAACTACCAAATTGTCTGAATTTTTGATTCTAATCTCCTTTATCATTATTGAGACCGCCTGGCACAACCATGGCTAACAAAATATTTTCACAGTACCAATCTTTGGCAGATAAATATGCTCCTTCAGATCCTGAGATAGCTAGTACATTAGCAAAACTTCAACTCCCTCCAGATTTACAAACAACCATTCCTGATCGTGGTGGATTTGTTCCTTTGCCACTTCGTAAACAACCAACTTCGAAGCAGCAGACTGCAGTTGCAATAAGGGACGGAAGGAGAGCAGCACAGCGTCTTGCGGCTATATCTGGAAAGTCTGCCGGATCCACAACTAGTAAAAGTCTATCTGGTGGAAGTAGTAATATGAGATTGTCTGCACATCGAACCTCCTTATCAACTGTTCTCGAGCAAGATTTTACTGTGCCTGGAAAGAAGAGTTCATTGTTGTGTCCATTTGTAACTATGCCTGACGGAACGAAATCCATGAAGAACCCAAATGCTCAGGATACCAGCACTGGTGAATCCGATGATCAACCTTTGACTCCTATCGATACCCAAGATCCCACTCCCCATCACTCCTCCGATCCTATATGCGCACAAATGTACGCCGAGACGATGTCATCTCCACCCCCATCAGCAACAGGCCCTGGAGCTCAATGTCCAATCCGATATCTTAATCAACATTCACCTGAAGAGATAGCGCGATATTTTGAAACCCACAAACACGAGGTTCCCCGCAGTCATGAGATTTGCGTCAAGCGATATCAACGAAACGAAGATGATGTGAGGATGCTAGATGCGAAATATGGAAACCTTGTGAGCATGATTCAAGGCTTGGGTCAAAAGCATCAGCCCATGTTACCTACAAAGGAAGAGCAAGAGGCTTATGAGGTCGAACGTGCGTCCAATGAGAGAGTGGAAAACTGGGCGAATAATGTCAGTGTTGATGAGAATGAATCATTACACGAAGCTCAATCTGCCCCCGCAGACGACAGAGAAAGTCGTTTTGACAGGCCAATGAAAGAGGTTAGGGTGGGCGAATCTCCAAGCAGACCGTGGGGGATTTCCGTTCCATTTAATGATCAACCATCCGATCATAGACCTGTGTCTCCACCTCCAGCGCCTGTATCTGTTCCCTTGAACAATTATCCAAAGCCTCCCCGGAACTGTCCATTTGGACATACTGCAGTACCAGATGCGGAAGCAAAATCCATACAAGAATTACCCACGACTCCAGTTAAAGCAAAGAGGTCAACAGGTTGTCCTTTTGGCCAAGGTCAGAAGGTCAAGGATGCAGCCTCCTCTACAGACTATGGTGCACCAAACGTGGTTCGTGAGCAACCAGCTTTTATTCAACCCGAGCAGCTCCAGATGCAGGGCAATGGACCAAAGATGGTTTTTACAGGGCCCGTATTCATAGGGTATCCGATTGAACAAGCAATGGCTTTTATGAAGCAGTACCAAACACAGAATGAATGAATAAATGATTTGACGATGTTTCGATAGCGACTGGTTTAAGATTTGATTTTTTAGCGACGGAGTTTTAGCGATGCATATCAAGGGGGATTGTCAAATGGCGTTCTTTTGCAGGAGTACTGATCTGGTTTTGCACAACGCACCGACTCTTGACGGAGGCGGCCAGGCATGTTAGGTGGTTCAGGAACTATATAGTAAACAATAGGAATACCAGGAATGAAAATAATCAAAAGATATGGCACAATAATGATACACTGCAAAATGATTTCATGGAATCTTAAATCTTGAGGTCGTGAAGGAGTTCTTGCGCATTTTACTCCCCTTTTGCCTTCTAACTCAATATCCTCTCCCAATGCAAGTAAGATATACATAAACCATATGCCAAACATTTCCTTACCCCGAACGCCAGACTGTGGTGACAGTAATCAGACCCAGCCAAACCCAGCATGTATCCAGCTCATACGTTTCTTCATACAACATGCCCCATCAAGATTCCCATGCCATAAGCCAAAACCGAATCTAAGTTCTAATCGTCTTCCCTCTTCCCCCAATGTCCGCTTCCTCATCCAAGTCCCCACTGGCAAAAACATCTTCCTCGTCCTCATCTACGAAATCCGTGTACCCCACTTGCCCATCCTCATTGTCCCATAGGGATATATCGTCATCGTTCATCAACGCCGCGTCATCATTGTTGGCATCGCTGTATTCTGCCACGACTCTTCTCCCAGCTGCCACATCACCATTCGCAGCCTCGAGCTCCTCGATCTCGAGTTCTTTGGCGCGCGCCATGGTGCGCTGGTAGATTATATAGCCGACAGTGGCACCGAGAGCTCCCCCGATTATTATACTCGCGTAATTTATTATCTTGGTGGAGGTGTCCATTTCTTCGTCGCCGGCGAGTGAGCCTAGCCGGCTGCCGATAAAGACGTGGATGAGGAGTTTGGGCGTTACTAAAGCAGTGGCGAGAGCGTAGTTGAGAGGATGCACGGTGGGAAACGTGGCGATTGCGGCATTCGAGAGGGAGTATGGGAGGGGGCAGAGACGAATCATGCAGAGGATCTTGATACCATCGTGTTTGAGGGTGAGGGCGAGGGCCTCGAAACGTTTATCTTTGCCTACGAGGCGATGTACGTAGTTGGAGAGGACGGTTCGAGAAGCTAGGAACGAACAGAGTGAGCCTACTACAGTTGCGCTCGCCACTATTGCCCAGCCTTTAGGCACCCCGTAGACAAAACCGGCGATGGTGATGGTGGAGGAATAGCCTATGAGGGGTGGGAATGCCGCGATGAATGTCATGGCCCATAGAATCATCCAGCCTCCTCGCAAATCTCGCCAACGTTCTGCGAATGGAGCCAGACTGGCGAAGATTTGATGCTGATAGACCAGGAAGAGAACGACGAGGACAATATTTAGAGTTGCTGCTAGAATGGCGAGACCTTTTTGCATAGGGGAAAACTTCTGCCATGTTGATACCAGCTTTCTCTGTAGCTTGTCGGCCTTGCGGAGGATTTGATCTTTGAGAGAAGTGCTGGGTTGGGTGGAGTATGGCGAGGCTGAATTGTTTGCTCGTCGCACACTGGAGGATATACGTCTTGACCATGGCGGTCTCTCTGCGTGTTGAATTGGAGAGGAGGGAGACTCGAGAGGACTTATAGGCAGAGCTAATGCTCTCGCGGTTGAACTGTAATCAGCTGGCATTATAGAGATTGTTTGATTTTGTACTTGTAATATGAGGACCGGAATCGTAGGTTGTTGATCGGGACCCGACTTCTATTCCGCACAATCGGAAGGCTTAGGCAGATGGAACTACAGTATCTTCGTAAGATGCATTGATGATTTTCTATCTAGGATGTACCTTCCAGTAGTCGATTGAGGGCTGTGCTGTACTTGTGCTGATGCGCTTTTGAAACGGGGAAAACGGGTTATGCTCACTAATATTATTATTATTACTGATAGCTTAATTTTAGTATCTTGAATGGGAAAAGTTAACCAAGGAACAGATAAACAATTGAGCTTCTCACGATGAAAAAAACATGTTGGAAATAAAGATGTTGTATTGAGTTATGTAAATAAATGTATCTGAGAGGTTCATCCTGAAGAATTTGTGACTGGATTGGTACTTTTTCAATGCGACGCCGCACTCTTGCTTCTACGTCACTTTTTCTCTCCGGAAACAAGTCCTGGAGATCAATCACATGATTAATATCAAAACTTGTACTCCATATCAAAAACTTGTCTTGCTTGGGGTCGATTCAGGTTGGGGGATAGATATACTTCATCGCTAAAGTGTTATTGCTATTGGATGATCTTAATGAATGAAATAACTGCCTCGAGACTGATGAGAGTGAGAGTGAGTGAGAGTCGACGACGACGTTAGTCTGCGGTGAAAGGTAAGGTGTTGTTAAATGTAACCTCAGATCGTAAAAGCACATATCTGTCTGCACATAGAACTAATCGTAGCATATACCACATATATCATATATAATAATTACTAGGTATAGATACTCCCTTCCTTCCTTCCTTCCTTCTTTCCTTCTTTCTTTCTATATAATAATAATAATATGACAAGTACTAGTACTGTATGTACTGCCACGACTGCTAAGATACAATCCAAGTAGCGAGGTGTGCAGAGCGGAATGGAGTATAGTATGTGCAGCTACTCCTCTCTTCTATTTCTATACCTCACCGCCGCCTACATGGTTGAAATCTACTAGGTACAGAGTCAGCAAGCAAGCAAGCAAGCACATAACACCGACACATCCTCCCTCCCTTCTCCCCTCCTTCTCCCCTCCTTCTCCCCTCCTTCTCTCCGCCCTGTGTTACTATTAGTCTGTTAGAACTTTTTTGAAAACATATCATTATTAGGTACTTGTACATTCTACTCCATACGGAGAACATTTGCTTGGCTTGCTTCCTTCTTGCTGTACAAATCGGATATGGACCCAATATTTTAACCAATCATATTTCATTTCTTCTAAAAACTAAAGGAAAATCCCGACCTTAATAGGCCAGCCTCATCTATGATCCATCCATCTTATGGAGAGCTCATTCCAACCCCACGAACCTACCTACCCGTTTACCGTTGAACACCAAGTTTAAAATAAATCCCCTTTCTTCCCTTTCTCTTCTCCGCCTTCTTCATTTCTCAAAGTAAATTCATATAGGTATACACTCTCACCGAGCTATTAATTTAACAATGTAAGAGCCCAGTGCCTTTGTGTGTCGTGCCTTGCTACGGATTACCTACCTTATTGCCTTGCCTTATTAGGTACATCTTTCGAAGTCTTTCCCTGATCGATCAATTGCGAACTCCGGTCTCACCTACCTTACCTTTCTTAACCTCCCTCCCCCAACAACAACAACAACAACAACAACAACAACAACAACTATCTTTTCACTTTTTATACTTTCATTTAACTTCCATTTCCTCCGAAATACACATAATCTACGTACGGTCTTGCAATAATCTAATTCGATCGTTACTCAAGAAACCTTGGCAAAAATGGTGGCCGACGATACTTACGAGATCTGCCTACCTATCCTCGAAGATGCTACCCTCGAGGACGAAGACAAGACGGATAAATTAGAGGAACTACTTAAAAATGAGACTACAATGACGGGAACTATCCTGGAGAATGCTGTTCTGGATGTATTATGGCGATATCGCGAAAGCGCAGCGAATGCTAACTCACCACCGGCAATGCGACATACTGTCCTTCGTCGACCATCCCCTGCTCCATGGCAGATCCCACGTGTCGGAACACCAGTATCTTCATCACCTCGTCTTGGAGTCAGTCCTCTTGCTCCCCATGGATTCATGCCGCAATCCTTCTCTCGAACCAAGTCTATCCAGGGCTCCCCTTTCACCTCACCGCGACCCTCCCCACGACTCGCGTTTTCTAGCCCTGCGATCCCTCATAGCCCAAACCTGAACGCATACGAGTTTCCGACCGATACTAGCCCTACTCAAGACATATATGGAGACTACGGAAGTGAAAATGTGGACTGGCTTGTGAATGATGATGCCGTCAGTATCACTTCATCGTCCGTCGGAGGGAGTGGCCTCAACGCCGCCGCTGCCGAATATATCTCGCCCCAGCAGAATGATATGAGCTCCCATGAGATGTTACGGTCAATTTTTGGTCCTTCGAAATCAGTTGAAGAGATCGAAGCTGCCCTTGCTTTGCACGGATACGATTTGAGCGCTACTATTGCTGCGTTTATGGATAGTCAACCGGGCGATGCTGCGGTACAAACAGAAGGAGATGGCACCAAAGCTATTTTGATTGGTAAATCCATGGCAGCGGACGTGCCTCGCCCAAATACTCCGGCCGGCCAACAACGAAGTGGTGTTGTCTGTCGATTTTGGTTGTCTACCGGACAATGTCTACGTGCAGATTGTCGGTTTAGCCATGATTTAAGTAAACATATTTGCAAGTGAGTTTCCTCTTCTTCCAGTAGATTTACATTCCCTCATCATTTTACAGGTATTGGGTTATGGGCAATTGTCTTGCGGGGGATACTTGTATCTTCAGCCACGATCCCTCATCATTTATGAGCAGACTCTCTATCGAAGGGGGCAGCACACCCCCAACTCAAAATTCTCAACCCAGTTTCCAATTCCAGGATTATAATGCTTTCCCATCTCTACAACCAATGCAAGAGCAGTGGTCCAACTCTTATTCGTCGTCAAATGCTTTCAGCAACTATCAGCAGGGTGGCTTTACTCCACCGCCTGGCTTCAAAAGTCTACAAGGCTATACCAGTGATGGAAGTCAGCGATCTCGACCAAGTAGTCGAGCTAGAGATACTCCTGCAGCTCCAGCTCTAGATGATACGGAGGCATTTCCCTCATTAGGTGCTGTAAGTACAAAGGGTAAAAAGCATCACGGGAAGCGAGGTGGTCATGGGCACAGCCACAAAGAAAATAATAGCCCAAGTTCTCTTGCGGAAGTGGTGAAGCTGTCGCCTTCACCCGGCCCTGGCATGATGCAGGATAAGAAGAAAATCGGCAGGAACGGTAGCTCCAATACTGTCCGCAATGGCGAGAACAGCGCCGCTGCACAATCTATTTCACCTCCTCAACATATTCCATGGTTAGAAACTGGAGAAAGAGCCAATAAAGCATACCTCAAAGCCAGACAAGATGCGATTAAGCATGGTGGCTTAAGGAACAAATTCTTGCAAAGGTTTGTCACTGGTTCACGTTATATGAGATATTAGATTAACAAAGTTTAGTGCCGCTCAAGCTTGGAATCGTAATGATGCTCGTGCTGCAAAAGCACTTAGTCTACGTGGCCAGAGTGAGAACGATCTCATGAGGAAAGCACACCGAGAAGCAGCTCGCGAGCTTTACGAAGAACGCAACAGGAGCAATTCCCTCAATGCGGAGCTTTACGTTGATTTGCATGGTCTTCATCCCGAAGAAGCCGTTGAATACTTAGAGCGGGTCCTACTAGATAACAGCACAGAATCAAGGCCAGTTTATGCCATTACAGGTACCGGTCACCATAGCAAGAACGGCAAAGATAAGGTTGGTAAAGCTATTCGTACGTTTTTGAACGAATGGAGATACGCATACCGCGAGTTCTCAGTGCCTGGCGATAGAAATAACGTAGGTGGTATTTTGGGCATTGATGCTAGATCTTATGACAAGACATTATCCAGGGAAATCAATGGGGCAGATGGTGCAAAGGATGAAATTGATATTTTGAGTCAAGGCCATGAAATTGGTGGCGGAAAAATCAAGCTTCTGGTGCGAAACCAAGATCGAAACCAAGATGTTCCCAAGGGACCTAGCGGGAAAGGCCGATGACCTAGAAAGTAAGAATAAATAAATTATTAAACAGTCTTAACCATGTATTTGTTCTAAATCTTTGCCTCCGACTTTTCTTCTTTAATCTCTTTTCTGGCTTCGTTGATATCTGCATCTGTCACATCTTTTTTGCCCTTCAGCTTCTCCTCAAGATGACCGGTACTCTGTAGTTTCGCAATGAGAGCTTCATCTCCAACATGAGCATTATGCTGTAATATGAGTCAGTTTCAAGCAAGAGTACATATTTTGAAAACCCTACCTCAAATTCTGGCTCTTCCCCATATGCAATCCTAGCCGCGTCTACAAGTTATCAGTCAGTGCCGTACATAGATTCATCTACCGTCTATTCCTCCCAAAGATCGACTCACCAACCAAAATCCTTGCAGTCATTCCCCAAACTTTATATCTCGTCAATCCCTCCTCCTCTTTCTCGTCCAATTCCTCTTCAATAGCCGCTTGTCCCCCTTCTCTAACCTTGGGCTTGGAAACCTTCTGGTTCGTTATTGGTACGTAGAAATTATGCATTCGCCATTTCGTATCGTACCACTCGTGCCACGCTCCACTGTACCAGTCACTTTTCTTTCCAGGTAATAGGGATTCATCTTCTTTTCTCGCTTCATCTTCTATGCGCAGGAAATTATGGAAAGGGGCGGAAAACACGGCAGCGACTTCTTGTACACTTAATCCTACAACATTAGGAAAATCAGTATTACCTATTCGGAATTTGTCTGAAGAAAAATAGGGAGTTGAAATATTAGGAGGCCAGAAGAGTGCACAGGATTAAAACGCGCGGACGGAGGGGTGGCCTCTGTCTTTGTCATGTACTGGTTGTTCCTTAATCTCACAAACACTTGAGACCCTCAGCCTCAGGGTAAGACTTGAGATCGGGGAACATGATTAAGTTTTAAGAATAGAGGCCGCTTACGGGGTATCATGTCTTCCTGCACACTAGCATCTCTTCCACTGATCGTATCATCCGCATGAAGAAACGCCACGCAAGGCCGTACAGCCAAAGCGGTCCTAGCCAAACTAAACGGTAGCTGACATAGATGTTCTATCCTGAATGGAGCGGGAATCTTATGGTCATATCTGGGAAGACCAATTTCCTCACTAGCTTCTCGCCTCGCAATTTCAAAAGGCGTCTCGGAGAGAGAATCGGCTTTGCCGCCAGGAAATGCGGCGTGGCCGGAAAAATTCCGGAGCGTGTTTGAGCGCATGGTGATTACAACTCGGAGGTCACCTCGTCGGTCGGCAAATAGGAGTACGAGGACTGCGGCTCGTCGGCTCAGGGGTAGATGGCTCCATACTGCGTCGAAGGGGGGTGGTTTGTAGGCGCGGAGTCGGGCGAGGGCGGCCTTTGATAGAGTTAGATTTTGAAATTGGTGTTACGCAGGTAGATGTCTAGATCTGCCCGACGTGGATAGTCATGTGGGATTACGTACTATGGAAGTTGGGGATAGCGGAGCCATGCTACTTGCATCGAAGTATTGTGCTTCTAAGATGCTTTGCTTGATTTCGATTACCTCATTCTCATCTATTTCGATCAATCTTTCTGCCGCCGAATTCGAACTTTGCAATGCCTCTTCCATACTCAGATAAGTATCTTAGTATGAGACGACAGCCGAGGTCGAGAGAATGAAGTCATTGAGGAAGTGTGGGGTAATGCATAAGTAAGCATAAATAAGACATAAAATGCATAAATAATTCTCAATCTACAAGGTTCCCCACAGCTATCGATAGGGAAGTTTCATTTTCTTCTTCATACGCTACTCACTTCTTGGATGAACATCCCTTTGATCAGCCACATCCATACAATATGTATGTTGTGATATACACGGAATGTGACGACATGCTAGCTGAGAGTCTCCATTGGTACTCACAATTGCGCCATCTTCTTCCGGCCTTTGAAGATGAGAAGATTCGGTGTTTACTACTTGATCTAGCTTTGGCTATACGATCTCTGGTTTTCCGGTTTCATTTCTTTAATTGGCTGTATATAAATGAGGATAATGGATCTCTTGATATTTATGAATTAAATGTACATTAACTAAATAAACAACAGACAGGTCTCAAAGTATTTCAACAAACTCACACACAGACAGAAACGTGCCAACACGCCCTTCAACCATGCCATCCAATATCCCACAAATTGCGCAATCTGAAACTATCATTCAAAAGAATCTCATTGAATCCAACAACATCTACTCTGCGAATTTCAAGCAAGGTGATCTTGCACTTCCACCCGCTAAGAAATATGCCGTTGGTACGTACCCTCCGATCAAATCTTTCCCAATATCCCGACCACTTCTGATATACTCCAGTAACCTGTATGGATGCCCGTATCGATCCCTCTGCGGCTTTTGGTATCGCTCTCGGGGACGCCCATATAATTCGCAACGCAGGGGGGTCGGCACGCGATGCATTACGCTCTCTTGTTATCTCCCAGCAGTTGTTGGGCACGAATGAGATTCTGCTAATCAAACATACGGGATGCGGGATGCTTACTTTCAACAACGAAGATGCGGTTAAGATTGTAGAGGAGAAGTTGGGACCCGCGGCAAAAAGAGAGTTGGATACTTTTGGGGGTGATTTTCAATCGTTTGGTCATTTGGAGGAGGAGGTGAAGAGGGACGTAGAGTGGTTGAGGGGAGTGGAGGTTATACCGGGGAAAGTGAGTATTAGTGGGTGGGTTTATGAGGTAGAGAGTGGGAGGGTGAGGAGAGTAGTTTAGGCGTTCAGTGTGACGAGATATGGTGAAAGGGTCCCAGGGGGGGGGGTTTATGTTCCTAATTCTGCTTTGTTTATTCCAAGTACAAGTGTCTTCAGAAACTCAGAGGCGTTCTAATGTACTCAGAAATCGATAGTAATAGTTTTTCTCATGATGCGAACCTCGTTCCTCTACCGCATCACAACCCCTTCACTTTTCGCTAAATCTTCATTGTTCCATATCTGCAGTGATATTATATTCTCAACTCTTAGGACAAACTTCTCATATTTTCTGTCTCCTATCTAAACATTAAATTACTATCATCCCACCTACCGTATTCACATTAACATCTCAACACTCTCATCAATCAGCCCACACACATTATTACCTCTACCCACCTTCACCCATTTTCACGTCAAATATATGAGCACAAACCTCTACTCCCGTCACATACGACCATAGACTGAAGAGAATTGGGCATCCCGTCCGCTCTGCCATACACAAGCTTCAGATCGGTGGATTAGTAGTTGGGTGGGTGACCACCAGCGAA
Source organism: Myriosclerotinia curreyana (assembly GCA_002162495.1). Lineage (NCBI taxonomy): Eukaryota > Fungi > Ascomycota > Leotiomycetes > Helotiales > Sclerotiniaceae > Myriosclerotinia > Myriosclerotinia curreyana. Next base: position 530,555 of record NGKJ01000003.1, read on the forward strand.
TCCCCACTGTTGTATGTTTTGAACTTTGCTTTTGCTAATTTTTGTGGGCTCGAAGCACTCTGGTTGAGGAGATGGGGAGAATTCTGTTTTGTGATGGTAATAGAATGGTTGGAAGGTGTTGGGATGCTTTTTTTCGGCTACGGGCAGTTTGCTTGGGTCTTCTGTTAGATTGTGCGTTAATCCAGTACGAGGAGGCGTTTCTATCTTGGGCTTCATCCGCTACCATCACTACCCCTTCATATTACATTATTCACTCGGTTAATCTTCTTCTGGATATATCGGATGAGAAAAAACACATCATAGCTTGCGTGTCTAAACTCCTAAACTCGGGTCTACGCACCTGACATGTCAAACTTGGACTCTTGGGTATTGCAAGTATCCTTGAAACCAGCCGGGTTAGATATAAAAACCGAGTAGTAATATCCCTACCGAGTTTTCTACTATAGTTGCCCCTTTGATATATTTCTACGCGTAGTTCACCCACATGAGATATGCTTGCATTCTACCATGATGATCACTAGTAGTTGCATTCTCTTATGGTATTGGTTGTTTGTCCGAGGAAATGATAATGTATCTGGTATGAAGCCTTACGCGAAGCCTTGAGTACAGTTCGTTTGAGATTTCGAATATGGTGTTGACAAGTCCTGATATTGACATGCTGATGTTCGCATTCGGTGGTCCTCTCGATATATGATGGAATTAGGTTCTCCGGATAGACGGCTCGTGTAAACTGAGCTTGCGAGTTTAGTGCATCATGCATGTATGTTTCTATAACCTGAGGGGGAATTCTGTAGTGATGGTGAAGAAAGAGCAACGAGATTGAAGTGTCGGTGATGCCTGACGTTATCAAATACCACACATGGGACTTGAATCTTGAGATCTGAGTACGAGTATCTGAAATGGACACAATTTATCCACTGTCACCATGTGAAAAGTACGATAAATTTACTACACCAAGATCGCACTTGGAGGAATGTCAGTATCTTCTTCCGTTCTTGACGGCCTGGTCAAGCAATATTGATCCTAAACGTTGGCTGCGGCGAATGCGGCGATACGATATTGACCCTTCGTGGTATGTCTTGTATACTCTTTGCCATTTATGAACAGTGTTGATGAACGAGGGATAGAATACCAAAGATCGAGTTAACGCATTTGGAAGAAATGGCAAGTATGCATATTCTTAGACTTGGACTTGCTCACTCACTCAGTAGGTCTGAAGCAGAAGAAGATATGCATGATGAGATAAATTTGATAACAAGTGTATGGTGGCTTTGGAGGGGGGTCATTGGTTGATTAAGCTATCATAAGGATTTTGGATGAGGGGTTGTAGTTTGTGGTGGCTATGAATTTAAAGGTTGGGGGCCCATAACCCTTGTTTTTAGATGTTACCCAGGAACCTGTTGGATATCTGGGAAGGAATATCGTCGGGAGGAAGCCCACGTGCCATACGTATTGTAGGATGCTTCCTATCTGTGGGAGTAAAAGGCTTGTTTTGAATGTTGATGAGTAATGATGAGTAAGGGATTAGTGAGATTGAAGAATGAATAGTCATCGTAAGGGTATATTTGGTTCACGATGTAATAATTCTACTTTGAAATATGAAATTTGATATTGAGACATGAACAAATAGTTGTATGTTGATATGCTTGAAGATCGGGAAAAGCCATGCATATATTGCCAACTTGGCAGTGCCAAGTTGGCACACGGAATTGATCTCGCACGAGAGCATTTTCGGAGTCGGAAGCTTGAGTGTCGTTGCTAGCGGGATATAGTTCAAGGAATTGGGACGCATATGATCCATGCTGTTCAGTTAGCCACGCCGTGTAATCAGAGACATTGGTAGTGGTAGCAGAGGAAGCACCATCCTCATCGGCGATATGTGGAACTTTATTGCCTACCCCATCGAGTAGGGTATCATTGTATGTGGCTCAGTGGCCAGAATGGTATGATAGTCCAAGATAGATTGAATAGTAAATACCAAGACCGAGCCCAGCGTCTAAGGCATAAGTCGAATGGTGTTGTAATCGAGGGCGCAGGCTTCGCTGATGAAAGTTACATCCACGCCAGCAAAAACAGACGAAGCCGTAGTTTCAGCAGTTGTTTCTTTGACATATCCGTATTGATACTGCAGAACTTGGGGGTCATTTGGCGATGGCGTACCTCATTCTGAAATGGTGTTGAAAATTCCCAAACCTGCTGTCATATTGCTGTGCGCTATATGATAAGTAACAGCTGCTCCAAAGGACTGCCCAATAGTCGGTCCCTTGGACTTTCCTGTAGTTTGGTATGTTCACTAAACTTTTGTAGAGGGCATTGAAGCTTGAGAGCTCGCTCTAAATGTAGAAGCTACTATTAAGCTAGGCATATGAAGCACATGATAACGAAGAGTAATGCTTGTAGGGGGTGAGACGGCAACGCTAGATTCCGGAAAGATTATGTGGATCGAAATTTCAACTTCAAAAGAAACAAGAAACAAGAAAGAACAGCACCTTAAGTCAACTTATAAATGAGTAGTAATAGTGATAATAATGGGAGGTAATATGAACGGAACGCCTTGCGTTGATAATCCAACAACTCTACTATAGAATAACATTGACTTGTCATGTCCTCGTCGTCAAAGCAGACCAAGATATTTTATCTAATAATAATTGATCATTATTGAGCTTCACGTTCTGCAAAGACTTTCCTCAGGATCGACTAGCTCATCAAGACGACGAAGTAGGTACGACTTGCCGGGACCAAAATGATGATCTATAAAATGTGATCGAAGGTCAGAAATTAATTGTCTGAGAAATCGTTGCGTATACGTACCCATCGTAGCAAACTTGAATATTTGCTAACAACTTAACAAGGTCCAGGAGCTGAGCTGAGCTGAGCTTTTAGAAAGATGGACGGTAAGATGCATCAAATGATTATCAGCCCTTTTTAAGTTTCGATTATCCAATCAACTACCCTTTTAGGAATTAAAGCCCGCATATAGAAGTTGAACTTGAACAAAATAATTGTTTCATGTACGAAGTAGTACTTTTAGGACTGTAAGTAGGACCTAGTCAAGTTGACTCGGGACGCAGCGATCCGCTTGAGTTCACTTGGTAAGACTACTTGGTACTTCGTACGGAGTAGAGGTGGAAGAGATCTGACTCCTTCTGAATCCTTTCCCTTTTTTTCATACTGTTTGTACTATTATTATTGAAAGACGTTGGTTACATTATACTATACTTTGTTTAGCTAGGTATCAAGATTATTGTTTCCACCAGCAATAATTTTAAGACTTAAGGCTGAAACACTGAAACATTAAAAGTTGAAATACTGAAACACTGAATTCTTTTTTAAAGGGGCACAGCATCTTTATTGGGGAAAGTCCGTATAGGGGTCGTATAAGTTGATTGGCTCGCTTCCATCAACCTTACATTAGTTACAAACAAGTACAGTAGTACGGGTACCAGAACTCGCTGATAAGAATAAGAATAATAATATATCGACAAATATTTTTGACTATTCTTTTTCTTTTCTTCTCTTCTTTTACTCAAACTGCTTATCCTTATCCTTATCCTTACAAACATAAACGGACCGGGTCTGTCTCAAGCGAAACAATCAACATGACTCCACCATCAAGAAATTGTTTCCGTAATTTTTTCAAGTCAAGTCAGACAAGTCAGAGTGTTATTAGTGGCGGTGATCAAGAAGTTGAATTCAATAATGAGAAGAAGGTAGATTGTGGTAAGTGATATCATATTCATATACATAAAGTGGTACAGAAACGGAACGTTTCTGTTCCGTTTGATGTTGTATTCAACCGAAATGTTCATCCGGACATCTTCCAACCGCGGGTCAAATCGAATCGTTCACGTATGCCCTCCATCAATAGCCAACGATCAGACGCCTTTAGCCGCGATCCGATAGCAAAAAAAAAAACCTTACTTCTTTGGACATACGGGGCGACTGTGTCATTCACCTGCAGATATGCGAAAACCAATCAGAGACCGAGTTCATACAATTACCCCTGATAAAACAAACGACCGCAAGAAGATCAGGATTTCATTGGACGCCGCTATGTTTCAACTTGTTCAACTCCCACGTTATAATCCCTGATTACCAAACAATTTAGAGTACTCTTAAGTGTAAATCCTGCAGGTACTACATAGGAGTACAAAGTGGTACCCGCGCAAGATTAACTGAAATAGATGGCTGCCTGCTGCGTTGAGAGGAAGAGTTTCTTCAACTTCTACCTTTGCTTTCGTGCAATCTTCAATACATCGTTGTAGCCTGGTGCTCTGCTATATGTAGACTTTTACTTGTCACTCCTTCATCGTTTTTTTCTGTATTCAGAATCACCACACTCCTTTACTTTTCGTTTCTCTTTTTGACTGAACTGGTTTCTTTTTCGATTTGAATCTATCACCATGCTATTTTCACTCCTTCTTTTAGCATTAACGCTGACTGCTTCTGTCGTTTCAGCGCAGAAGTATGTGTTTGCCCATGTTGTGATGGGCAACACTGCTCATCATACAGCGGACGACTGGGCAACCGATATAAAAACTGCTCAGGCTGCGGGTATCGACGCTTTTGCACTCAATATTGCTACTGGCGACACCAATATTCCGACACAGGTCGCCAATGCTTTCCAAGCTGCCACAACGCTCGGCAGCAGGTTCAAATTATTCTTCTCTTTCGATTATCTTGGTGGAAGTGGAGCCTGGCCTGCTACGGGTGACTGTTCTGTCGCATCATACCTCAATCAATATGGAGTAAGCCCTGCCTACTTCAAGTATAATGGACAAATTTTTGTTTCGACTTTCGAAGGAGTAGAAAATGCTGGAGATTGGACACCTGGTGGACCTATTCGAAGCGCTGTTCAAGGTACAGCTGGCTCCATCTACTTTGTCCCTGATTACACGAGCTTGGGCCCAGATGGATTCACCGCACAGCTCAATAACGTCCAGGGTGGTTTCAGTTGGGATATGTGGCCCTCGGGACCATCAAACATGACGACCACAAACGATCTTGCTTGGCAAAGTACTCTTGGTAGCAAAGCTTATATGATGGGCGTCTCTCCTTGGTTCTTTCACAGCGACGCAAATCCTATCGCATGGTTGTGGAGAGGTGATGATTTATGGGCTCAGCGCTGGCAGCAAGTCCTTGAAGTTCAACCTCAATTCGTCGAGTACGTATTCCCATTACCATCCTTTCGCCCCTTCCTTTCCATTACCCCTAGGGTATCCAATAGTCCGGACTAGCAGACTAGGTCCAAGTTTCAATGTTTGAAAAGTTGTGATTTAAAATGACTTGAAACATTCAAATCGTTTGAATAGATGAAATCTTTTGAAAGATATAAAGCATTTTTGGACTGCAGTTCAGACTATTGGACACACTGATTACCCCACCAAACAAATAAACAAACAACTAACCCACCCCAACAGAATTGTTACTTGGAACGACTGGGGTGAATCATCCTATATTGGCCCCCTTATCTCCACTGATGAAGTCCCTGAAAACTCCCTCAAATACGTCGAAAATATGCCGCATTCCAACCTCCTCACCCTCCTCCCCTACTACATTTCGCAATATAAAGGCACCAAATCCAACACGACCACCGATTCCATGCAATACTGGTACCGCACATCTCCCGCCGCAGCTGGTCTCATCGGTGATGTCCTCGGCAATAATCCCACCCAGGGTCAACAGGAATATAGCCCCAATGAACTCTGTGAAGATAGAGTATTTTTCACCGCATTATTGCAATCAGCTGCCGATGTGCAAGTTCAAATTGGCAGTTCGCCAGCGGTTAGTTATACTGGAGCGGCCGGAATAAATAGTTGGAGTCAACCTTTCAATGGCCAAACCGGTAATGTAACGTTGAGCATTATAAGAAACGGCGAGACCATAAAGAGTGAGTCTGGGACTGAAATTACTGCGGCCAGCTCATTGTTGGGCGGATTTACGAATTATAATGTTTGGGTTGGAGGGTTTTAGACGGGATTTGGATGGGACGAGAGGAATTCTTTTGGACGGGTGATGATATTTTGGACTTGGACTTCGATTTCGATTCTCTTGCTTTACTTATTGGATGGCTAGCTGTATATCAGCCGATAAGTACATTACAACGATCAATTATGGGGCTGGCATAGATAAAACTGGACGGTTTGGTCTGATGGCGGTGTTTTGATGTTTTTCCCCTTCATACCCTTTTCACACTTCATGTTACCACCACTTTCTTGTACATTAGATTACTCGAGTACCAATATTTAACCATCTTGCCACAATGGAATCAAAAATACAGTACTCTCTTTGCCGATAATATGCCTCACTCAAACTCGATCGATGCGTGGCAACTCTCACTTGTACTATAATCTGAGTAGGACATTCATGCATCAACCAACAGGGAAACAAGCTTTCCGTTGAGGGAAAAGTAGGTTGCGGATACTACCAAACGCCTTAACTAATTCTAATACATCTTGACGATAACTTCGAGAAGGAAGATCTAAGGCGAAGGGGTAACAAGAAACCCAAGTGTTTTGTTCACGGTTGGAACTGTGGAATTGATTAGAAATTTGAATAGAAGATGGCTTGCTCAACTGAACAGCACGACTAGAAGAACGTATGAATACCTCCGAGCATTGAACAATGAAATATGTTTCTGTTGAAACGAATGAGCTATTGAGAGCACTCCTTGCCTTAAATAACGAGGTTGAAATACATTATCATGTGTGCCAAAAAGTGCGTCGAAAGCGACTTGATGTGCTCACTCTTTCCGATATTTAAACATAGTCTAGCCGAAGCCACAGCCACAGCCACAGCACCTTAAGAGCCATTTATTAGCCACAAAAAGTTGGCGATAAGCGATAAAAAACATGTCGAAAAAAAGTTACCCAAGTGAAAATAATAGTTACCTTGAGGATTTCATTTTCACTACAATCTCATCAAAATGCCACCATCCCAGCTTAAGAGGCTAAAAGCTTCTCTCCGAGACCAAGGAATTGTCGGCCCTCAACAATCCAAAAAGCAAAAGAAACAGAATGCACAAAATGGCGCAAACAAGGAGAAGAAGATCAAGAGGAGTGTCGCGCTCAATGGAATTCGAGATCAATTCAATCCCTTCGAAATTAAGCAGGCGAAAGCTCCCAAGTTTGAGGTTACAAGCAATAAAACACTTAGCGGAAGGATCTCCAAAGGTATCAAAAAACCGGGTGTTGCGAGAGGTCTTGCTGAAGAAAATGTGAGTTTGTCCAAGAGGAAGTTTGACATCTGCTAATATTTTTTCTCAGCGCCGCAAAACTCTACTTGTGGAGATGCAAAGTAGAAATAGAGTGGGAGGTATAATAGATAAGCGTTTCGGAGAAAATGTCCCTTCAATGGCTCCTGAAGACAAGATGCTCGAACGTTTCACGCAAGAGAAGCAGAGGGGCCACAAGAATAGCTCGGCATTTGATCTTGAAGACGACGAAGTACCTGGCGAGCTTACACATATGGGCCAATCACTTTCTCTGGATGGTCCTACAATTCGGGATGATTTTGAAGAAGAGGGCTTAGAACTCTCGGATACGGATGACCACGAGTCCGATGAGGAGCGACAAGCACGAAAACGCCGCCGAGGCTCCATTTCAGAAGGTTCAGACGAGGATGAGGAGGGAACTTCTCTACCAGAACGGAAGAAATCGAAGCAAGAGGTTATGAAAGAACTTATCGCCAAATCTAAAATGCACAAATATGAGCGTCAAGCAGCTAAGGACGATGACGAGGATCTGCGAGAAGAATTGGACAAGGAAATGTCGGGTATTCATGAGCTTCTACGCGGTATGGCTCCTAAGCCTAAACCACCACCTGCACCACCCGTGGAAATCCCTGGTATGAATCCTGGGCGTATAGCATTGATGAACGGGGGCGACCGAGCGAAGTTGGAAAAGGAATACGATATTAGAATGAGACAAATGGCGCAAGACAAACGATCTCAACCTACGGAACGGTCGAAAACGGAAGACGAAAAAATGGAGCAGGAATCAAGAAGATTGCGAGAGCTAGAAGCGAAGAGATTGCGTCGTATGGAAGGTGTGGTTGAAGATAGCGACGAGGAAGAAGATAGCCATCCACGAGGAGCACATGATGAGGAGGAAGAGGAAGAGGAAGATGAAGAAGAAGATTATGGACTGGGCGCTGGTATCAAAACCCGACCTAGCGCTGCTGAACTAGGTGCAGATGACGAGGACGATTTCATTATAGATGATGATCTCGTAGCAAGTGGTTCAGACATCGACGAGTCGGATGGTGAATCTGATGGAGAGGACGATGGATCTGACAACGAAGACGACGAGTTCCTCAAAGGTCTACTTACTGAAGAAGAGGCCAAGAGACCGGAATTTTTGACGGGTGCAAATGCTCCTCTTCCCGAAGTGGAATTGCCTACCAAGAATGGTGTTAACGGTGATCTTGCTTATACCTTTCCTTGTCCAGAATCGCACGAAGAACTTCTTGAGGTTACCAAAGGTATTGCCTTGTTAGACCTACCAACGGTTGTGCAGCGTATCAGAGCTTTGTATCACCCTAAACTCAACGCGGAAAATAAGGGGAAGCTAGGAAACTTCGCCGTCTCCCTCGTTTCTCATATCTCTTACCTCGCAAATCAAGCCCAGCAACCTCCATTCTCCGTACTAGAGAACGTCATCCGCCACATCCATTCGCTTGCAAAGTCCTTTCCGCTTGAAATTGCTAATGCATTTCGACGACATCTTGAAGAAATCAATCAATCACGAGCTTTGTCTTTGAGGGCGGGTGATCTTGTACTTCTGACTGCCATCGGAACAATATTTCCAACATCAGATCATTTCCATCAAGTAGTGACCCCTGCAGTCTTGACTATGGGGCGATACCTTGGTCAAAAGATTCCTCAGAATCTATCTGATTATACGATGGGAGCCTATCTTTGCACCCTATGCTTACAATATCAACGATTATCGAAGAGATATGTCCCGGAAGTAGGAGGCTTTATTGAGAATACTTTATGTGCCCTTGCGCCTACTAAAATGGCACGAATTCCAGGTTGTTTTCCATACCATGAACCAAAGAGTTCTGTGCGGATAGAGAAAACCACAGCATCAGATCGACAGATTGACTTCTATGACTGTGTTTCACAGAAATTATCAGCAGATGACGAAGAGTCCTTGAAGGTTGCTTTGTTAGAGACAAACATCAAAATTCTAAACGCAAGTGCGGATTTGTGGACGGACAAATCAGCCTTCAACGAAGTCTTCGATCCAGCTTTGACGATCCTAAAACATCTAGGAAGTAAACCTTGCAGGTCGAAGCTCCCAGAAAGTACTCAAGTACGTAGCCCAGCAAACATTCTCAGACAGTCATAAGTGCTAACCAACCCTCTAGGCCAGCATCCACAAATGCACCTCCAAGCTCCAAACAATGCTACAAGTAGCGCACCTCGCTCGTCGGCCCCTCGAACTCCACCACCACAAACCCCTCGCCATCAAAACCTCCATACCCAAATTCGAAGACTCGTACAATCCCGATAAGCACTACGATCCCGATCGCGAACGTGCCGAAACTGCCAAGTTACGCGCTGAGCATAAGAAGGAGAAGAAGGGTGCCATGCGTGAATTGCGCAAGGATAGCAACTTTATTGCGAGAGAGAGTTTGAGGCAGAAGAAGGAGAAGGATGCTGCGCATGAGAAGAAGATGAAGAGGCTTATTGCGGAGATTCAGGGCGAGGAGGGGAAGGAGTCGAAGGCTTATGAGAGGGAGAAGGAGTGGAGGAAGAAGGGAAAGAAATAGACATGTGTTTTAGGAGGTATGAATTTGGGGGCCTGAATAGGGGTGCCGCATGCGTTAACGCAATCACGTAATATGTGGGTTGGTGGTGTATGTACATTTAGGATTGTGTGTCAACAAAAAAGCCATGCATAGATACCGACTTGTGAAGTTTAAAGAGAATAAAAGGCATTCTCCATATTGCTTGCTTTTCGTGAAATCATGCATTGCTACTCCTAATGCATACTCGAGTCATCCTCCCAATGCTCTCGAAATTCATTTTGCCTCCATTATCCTAATATGTCCGTTGTCCTACTGGGGGACTCAGATCACATTCAATCTCTCAATCTTCTTTCTCAACTCCTCATGCTCTTTGGTAATTCCACTGTATTTGTTAATCCAGTCGAAAACCTCCTTATGCCAGACTCTCGAGTTCTCGGGTTTCAATACCCACTATGATGATACAGGATTAGTGTCACTCCACTACCAATAACCGAGCTATTCAGGGGAAAGAGATAACTCACATGATTCTCATCCGAGAACGTCAAGAACCTGCTCTCTACTCCACGCATCTGCAATACGTTGAAGGGGGCAAGTCCCTCTGAGATGGGTAATCTATAATCCAAATCGTTATGGATAATAAGATGAGGAGTCGCCCAATTTGCAGTATGACTAGCAGGATTCCATTTCTCATAACCTTCAGGATTATCCCAGAGCCTACCCTCGAAATCATGGTGAGGGAAGAACAACTCCTCGGATGCGTATTGGTTGAGGGTTGAGAAGACACCGTCGTGAGTTACGAGAGCTTTGAATTTGCGGCCCAAGTCGTGGCCTTGAATCCAATTTACCATGAAACCACCGTAACCTAACATCGTTAAGACTTGATTTTCATATTGCAATGTAATTCGATCAAAACTTACTGGCTCCCAAAGCTACTGCACGGTCGGTATCTACGTAGGATCTAGAATGTATTAACATCGGTCAAAGTTGAGGAAAGGCAATGCAAACTTGGTGAACTTACAAATTCTTTTCAATATACTCGAACCCCTTCACAAGGTCTATATATGGTCGTCCTCCCCACTGACCCTTGATGCCGTCTTGTAATGCCATGCCATAGCCAGTACTTCCTGTAGGGTTTGGAGTCACTACAACGTAGCCCTGCTCAGCAAACAATGCAGGATTCCATCGTGTGCTCCATCCTTCGTTCCAAGCACCTTGCGGCTAAGATTATCATTAGTATATCGTAAACATACTTGGTTGAATAATGGATCACTTACTCCGCCATGAATGAGATAAGCAAGAGGATACTTCTTGTTCTTATCGAAGTTCGATGGTCGTAATACCCAAGCGTGAACTTTATAATCTTCGGCTCCTGTATACCAGAACTCATCAACCTGGTTTTGTGAAAGTCCGAAGGTTTTTCCTTCATCCGAACTCGATGACACAGTAATCCTTTCGGACTGTTTAGAGGGGTTGATGATAGAATAAACACTGTTTTCAACCAACGAATTCCCGCTGAGGAACAGTTCGCCGGTTGGAAGAACTTGTATATCCGTAACAGTTCCATCACTGGTTAGAGCTTCTGGTAACTCAGTAGCCTGGAGGGGAGAAGCTGGTAGCTTGAATACTTTTACCCTACCGTTCTCTTCAGCTGTTACATATATCGTCTTCCCGTCAGGACTACTGAACTTAATGTTTTCAGGTTTCAAGTCCCATCCACCCTTTCCGTCCTCTGTTTCAAAGAATTCTTGGACGTTTGTGAGGTCATTGATATCAGGTATCAACAAAAGTCTTGTTTTATCACTTTCGTATTGTATATCTGATTTCGTTAGATGATTTACGCAATGCAGTCAAAAAAATATGTTACGTACTCTTCATTCTTGTAAAGATCACTGATTTGGCATCTGGGGAGAACACCGGTCCTTGACTGTAACCTTTTAGGTTGCCAGTCTCGACCAACTGAGGTGTCGGAGCCTGAGACTCTGTGAATGTCTTCAGGGGAATGTAGTACAAATCGGTTTTCGTATAGTTGGCTGGATCAATCTTGGGATCTTTGGCAACGAAGACTATGCCATTCTTACTGATATCAAAATCTCCTGTTCCTCCAAATGGTGGTACAGGAGATTCAAGAGAGATCTTATGGCCGGTCAAAGCGTTTACCAGTCCAGAGAATTCAACATCCCCGGAATCTTTGCCTTTTGTGATAGTTCCGTACCAGATAGCACTCTTATTCTCTGTGATCCACGAATCCCATTGTCTCACAAATAAATTCGAGTATGCCTTAGCTGTTGAAAAAGGCTTTTTGGCTGTCTCGGCATTGTATAACTTTCCAGATGGTGTTGCCAAGCCTGGAATTGGTGAAGATTAGTGATGTATTGGTGGATTAAAATAAACTGTTCATCCTGGAGGAATGTCCATATGAATTTGGGCCTTCAAACGAAATGGCAATTCAGATTGAAAATCAAACAGAAAGGGAGAAACAAGTGCATAAAAACACATACCAGTAACAGCTATGCCCACAACGTTCGAGGTAAGGGTTGTAACCTTTATGTTAGAGATAGCACCGTCGAAAGTGGTGACAATCTTTGGCCTACTAGCTGTCAACAAAAGCTTTTTCATGAACGAAATCGAGTCATACTTACTTCTTTTCCAGATTATCTGCATCGGCCAGTACCAGATGTGTAGCTCCATTCTCTCCGGATCTCAACCATACGACCTCATTCTTCCACCCCAGCCACACTGGCTCACTGTCACTCAAGTCATGGCTCAGAGTTGAACTTTTTCCAGTACTTATATCTAAGACATTGATTTTGGAGCTCTTCGAATGGGATTGGAAAGAGTAAGTTGACACGGTATACAATGCCAATTTACCATCTGCATTTGGTGTTGCTGCTGATCTCCGAGGTGCAGAGATCAGCACTTCGGGGGTGAAAGTGGAGGAATCAACACGGATAGTCATGATTTGATTGTTTTGAGTTGGTTTTAGTTATAGAGAGAAGTAGATTTCAATGATGTCTTGATTTCGATATCTTATTAATCGAACGAACATTTACAATTTCGAGACAAGAAATTGGATATGGCAATTCTCACGCCGCAATAATGGGGAGCTTTTTTATAATGCGGCAAGAGCAAGAACCCCGCAAAGATGGAATAGGAAGGTTACATTAGACATTTAGCCAATTATACATAGGTAGTTCCCAATCAAGATAAACTTAAAACTTAAAACTTAAACCTTTATCTTATTTTTATTCGTTTTCTTACAAAAATCAAATTAAATGAAGTTTTTTATTCTTTTTTTATTATTAAATTTATACGATTTAAATAAGAATAATTAATTAGTTTTTTAATAATATATATTTATACTTAAAACAAAAATAAAATATTTAAATATAATTGTTATATTTTTGTATCTTTAAATGTATTCAACCGACGCTAGCCTTTGGAGAACCAGGCGGCGACAACCAGTAGTATATATAGGTATTTATATACGAGTAACTTCTCTAATACTCTCTATACATCATATAAAAAATATGAATTACTATCGATAAAATCAATTATTGTTCACCAACTCTACCAGAGATCTTGGCAACAGATTCCTTCTAAGGTTCGTGAGGCACAGTATATATGAGAAGTCTCAATCCCAGCGCTCACAAATCGTTCTATTAACAAGCATTCTATCATTCGAAATCTACCTTTAAATAACTAGGTATTGTTCAGATTCTACGAGTTGTGGAATATTTTTTAAAATCTACAGTTGTAAAAGCAATAATGTTCAATTTTTACCCTTTTTATATCTCTTAGTTTCATCTGATTAGAACTTGTTGAAGTGTGCATATCAAATGATCAACACCAGCTTCGGCCGTTTGTTTCTGTACAACCTCAATGCTAAGCAGCCTCGCAGCACAAGCTGAACATTTTTCTTTCGTCTTAATGGGCAAAGCACCCCCGAGGATCATCTTCCTTGTTCGAAATTTGACCACAAAACTGATGAAAAGGCTATACTTGGATATAATCCCCATCTATCCCAAACCCCAAGCATAATTTCTTACATTTCAGTGCTATATATGCTTGTAGTGCTTATTATTGTACGACCATGCTTGTTGTTAAACCTGCTCTTCGCTATTCATTACTTCGTTTCATTTTCATTTTCCCTTTCTTGCGCTGCGTTACTTTCTCTCGCCTTCTTGATTATTAGCTAAAACCACAAATATGACAGCATTTCGAGACCTCCTACTCCAGTTAATCATACTAGCAGTATGTCGAGCAGAGATTGTTTTCAAGTCTCCTGCTATGGGAGAAGTAGTTGATCCAGGACCGTACAAAATACGTGCGAGTGACAACGGGACAGTGCCTACACTAGGGCAATTCGATGACGCCAGTTGGGAAGTGGTACTTTTCACTGGAAATGATACTGCTCCTGTAAGTTTGTTTCTGATTGGGTGAGCTCGGGGGAAGAGGAGGTGTGATGTGTTATATGCAAGACGGAAAATAGGAGAGCGATGAGGAGAATCGGTGAATTAATGCTGAATCTTGCATACATCTACAGTTTCAGCTCTTTGAATACAAGTTATCAGGATACAAAATGTCGAATCCAACAACCCAGTCGCCTTCAGTGAACATCAGGAAAAATGTAACGCTGAATTTAGAAAACAAATAGTTAGATACCTGTTCTTGCCCCTCTCAACGGCACTGACCAAAACCAAATAGTTTTTTCGGTTACCGCTCCTACCTGACGTCTAATGAATCTATTTGGGTTACAACCTACTCAGACCGATTCACTCTCACCGGTATGAATGGCACTTTGCCTGACGATGTGGCTGCGGCGAACAACAATGTGCACTCGACAACTGCCCCAAAAAGATCGATTTCTGTAAGCATGATCGGTTCACCAAACTCTTTGTTACCAATACCTAATTCTCTTCTCCGACTTCAATCCCATTTTTCTGTTTCATCCTATGTGCTCTTTTGGCTTCCTCGTTGAGCTAAAACTTCTCATTGCCCTCCGAAATGTTTCCCTAATAAGCAGTACTGACTCTCCGATGTTTTAGTGTGGGGCAAAGGCCGGAGGAGCGTGTGACCAGCAGGTACTAGTGAGTTTAGGATTGGGTGCTGCGACCGTGCCAACAAGCACGACTAATAGCAAGAAAATGAGCGGAGGCGTAATAGCGGGGATAGTAGTGGGAGTCGTGGCGGCAGTGTCGATTGCGATGGTGGCAGTGGTGTTTTTGATAATGAGGGCGAAGAAGAGGAGGGGAAAAAGTATAGGAAATGATGTAAACCGGGCAGGTCAGGAGCCTGGTGCATTTCGCGAAATGGATACTTATGAAGGAGTGATGAAGGACAATAGGGTTCATGATGAGGGAAGACGAATGGAGTTGGAAGGTGACAGAACTTATGAAATGAGTACGGATCGTCATCGCTTGGTGGAAATGCCGGGGAATTCGTGAGCTTTGCTCATACAATCGCACAGATAGGTTGGTTTCGCCTCTGGTAATCGCTCTGGTCTCATGTACTAACTATGTGTACAGAATTTACAGAATTTGCGGTATTCTGGGCTGCAGTCTATCAATCAAAGACTTTTGACTTTGAATTCATTGGAGACATCGAAAGCATTTTTCTTTTAGCTGTACTCTTCTGAATATAGAAAGTTTTCAGACTTGGACTAAACCCCGAACTGTTGAGAACCTGGCTAGAAAATGGATAACATATTTCTCCTTTCAATCGAGCAGATCACTGGGTCGTTCAGCTGGGAACTTAGATCTTGTATGGTATCTTCGTTCAATCTCGATCGAGTCATATCTTCCTATAGGAGAGCTTTGCTTCAAAAAGCGATACGATCTCAGTGATGCGTCCTGCTGGTCTGACGCTGATGAGTTTGAGGGCAGCGAGATATAGGATTGAGGCAGACGGAGTGGTGGAATGATCATAGGGATGGGGAGCGATTTGTGGAAGTGTGCAATGTAACAGGGAGATAGACTTGTAACTTAGGTAGAGAACTAAATGCTGTGAATAAGAAACATTTCTGCAAAAGGATGATCTGACACTACCGGTACTCCCCCCTTGAAATATTGTCGCGTCGCTAGCAATAGAAAAATGCAGATATAGGTATTATATTATTAGCTAGCGGTAAACTCTTATGTAAGCCATGTAGTTAGTGGGTCGAGCTAACGGGTGGAGGGGGCCAATTGCCATTCGTCACCGCCCGATATGATGGATTTGTAGCTTATGATTCTACTCCGTCAACAAAATAACCACAACATCACCACTTCGATTACTGGATGTAGTATCATCAATTATGGCGATGATATCGCCAACAGGACAGGAGCGACTGTTACTTCTAGGCTTGGGAATCTCAGCTTGTGCTGTTCTAGCCTTTGTGCGTCTTCGCCTGATTCATTTTCGTGAAGCAGCTACAATTCCACCCACCGAGAACAAATCGCATTTCATCAACCAGAAGACCGAGGATTCTTTAAAACTTCATACATTGAATAAATTATTGGACAACCCAAACTATGGAATTCAAGAGACTGCCTCAATTATTGTTTGTGAACGTGCCCTTCACGACGAATCCACCATCAATACCCTACTATATGAGATTAGCCAACCAGAATATGACCGACGAGAGAAGGCAGTCAGAGCATTGATTATGTTGGTGAACAGCTGTATGTATTCCTAATCTTACCATTATGTGCCTTTAGCTCATTCAATATTCTAGCAACTGTCCCTCGAATACATAAGCCCGAGACATACGAAGCACTGGTCAGGAGTCTGGAATACTCTGTGCACGACTATGAGCACCATGAATACGATCCAGATTGGGACAACTGGCACCTTCGCGACATGGTAGAAACAAGCTGTCTTAGAATCATAAATGAAATGATTTGCAAGTACGATGTCGAGGAGCTTCTAAAGGTTGGATTTATAGAACGTTGGCTGGTGAAAGAGCCTTGGGGTAAAACTGCAGAGGAACGTTTTAAAAATTTCATGGACTCGCTCAAGAAGGAGAAGCTCTTGAGTCGAGTGATCATGCCGCTGTTCCATGATGAAAGGGGCAGGAAGAAATTAGAAGAGGCGAAACTTATTCCCGCGAGACCTGATTTGGCCGAAAGGAATATTACGATGGAAGGGAGTGCGGATCCATATATGGAAGAGTTCGCAGACACGTTTGCTGAAAGCAGGCCAAGGGATCAGAGTACGGCAGAGGAGCATCTCAGGAGGCGTCATAGGGAAGCTATGGTTTTGAACGACGGTACAAGACCACTTGAAAGAGGCGACATCTATGAGCATCAACAAAGATTCAGGGGATCTATGGAATGAAGGGACAATCCTCTTGTGGCAAGAATCAAGGTAGGAAATGACTTTGGGTAAATTCGGAAAGATTGTTCCGATCAACCTATATACCTAGTAGTTAGTCCATAAGGTATGTTTATATTATTGGATCAACGATATGGCATATCGTTTCGCCTCTGTTAGTTTTCTAATCACCAAACCACTGACATGGATAATAGCCACGGAAAGAACATTATGATATCTGTTTGTGCGAATCTTGACACCGAGCACCCGAAGAATAGCGGTACACCTTCAGACCGCTTTACGGGGTTGTGTTAAGCTCTTAGAACCAACACTGTCTAGGTTTAGGGTTAGCAAGGGTAGAGCTATTTGGCTACCTCGACGTTCGGCGTGACAGAGCATAATCCATAGCTTCTACATAAAAAAAACCACGGGAACAATAAATGAATCCGTGAAAGTAACCAAAGCAACAAAATTCAATATAATTATAGGACTATAATCCAAAATTCTCATCGAAATAATTAGGTTATGGCCTGATACACTTTACATGCTACAGGATGATCACTTGACAGCAGATGACGGACTTCCTCATCTGTACCTGCGTTAATTACAGGGACCAACAGACCAGGATTATCTGAATCCTGATGATATCTGAACATCAAAACAATAATGTTGGACAAGCAACGAAATAGAAGATTCCCCAGAACTGTACCTGCCTACCTATACTCGTCGTTGACAAACAGTCCTGGCTGCGCTTTAGATTTTTGATATAATTAACTCATCATTGGACAATAATATAGCCAGCATGCACCCCTTTCAATGAAGAATTTCAGTCTTTCCATAGAGTTTCAATAACATCTATTTTAAGATACTCATATACTCCCCGAAACGAGGCGCCTCTCAAATTGTTTGTTAATAATAAGGGTTTGATCAGTAGTTTCATCAGTTCAAGAGAGAGATACCTATAGCAGAAGCACTGATCGCTTAAAGATACTATAGGGGATCGTTTGAAGGGGGTAATATAAAACCAATTTAAACATAAGTCAACTGAAGCTTAAAAGAACTTAAGAAGGTCAATAATGACGCTATTCGCTGGACTGTCTAATGACGAGGACAGCTGCTTTTTTGTCATTTTCTAGAAGAATAGTGGATTATTGAATCGGATATACTTCGTACACCTGCAGAAGCTTCATGATCGTCCCAGGCTTTGCTTCCATAATGGAATGGTTTCTAGAACAAGGAATGAAGGAATGAAGGAACCACAATTTGATGACAATCTCATGATACTTCATGCGATTGGCTAAACTCCCGTTTTGAATTAGTAGAGACTTTAATATTCTCAGGTTCACCCTGAATCCGTGATACGCTTCATTGAGGCATGGGATCGGATGGATGTGCCTATGCCTTATAAACATAACCTATCCTCTCTTCTCCTGCAGACTGCATTTACACTTACTTTCCCCAGGTGCTCTATCCTTTCTACCTCACCTAGTAGTCTTTGACCTACCATAGATGAAAGGAGACAGGTACCCTTCTTCGTACCTGCCACTTTTACTCACATCACTTCTTCTTCTTCTTCTTCTCTCTCCACAAGTTTATTCATCTGCCCCTTTCTTCCTTTTCTCTTCTTTCTCATGGTAGCATTACTTTACACTTCCCAGTAACACGATATAAATCAATGAAAAGGACGACAAACCATCCATTTTACATCATCATTCAAAACCCCTATTGTTAAAACTCGATTCGATAATTCATTCCACATTATTATCCAAGAAACAAAAAATAGAAGGGAGGGAATTGTATAGGAGGTGCTACCAGATATAATTTAAAACATTGATTGGTTGATATTGGTGAATTGTGAAAGGTGGGTGGGTATACCAAAAAAACAATAATATAAGCAGTACTTTTGGTGAACATCACAAATGTCTACCACAAGAATCTCGACTCCGAAAAGGTCACCCAAAAAATCAACCTTCATCAAAACTGCAATTCAAAACACCAAATCTACACCCAATCTCAACACCTCCTATAATTTGGCATTATTGAAAGCTTCAGGAGCTACACCAGGTCCTGCATATCCTTCCAATAAAGGTCAGAGTTTTGGATTAAATAATCCTAGGTCGAAGCCGTCCCGACAAGTCTCACTCGCATCCCTTACCTCAAGTTCACTTGCGACAATCCCAGATGCAAGTAAAAGATACCCTCTTTCAACAGTATTTGATGAGGATATGCCAACAATAGGCAATATGCCACCATATACACCTTCTCGAATTGGCGGTGGGCCAGATGAGTTAGAGGTGGGTGATGTGGTTGATGTACCAGGTAACATGTACGGTACTGTCAAATTTGTGGGCAGTGTGCAAGGCAAAAAAGGTATATTTGCTGGAGTGGAGCTTGGTGAAGTGTTTGCTTCAAAAGGGAAGAACAATGGCGATGTTGATGGGTGAGACATACAAGCAACTATATTTTTGAACAAACAATGAACTGATCGATGGGTGACATAGAATTCACTACTTTACGACGACAATTGATGGTGCTGGAATCTTTCTTCCAGTCAGCAGAGCGACCAGGCGTAGCACTCCATCCTCGAATGATGATTCTTTTCCTCTTTCACCATCATCTCCATCTATGGGCAACAGGGTCGGTAGACTGGGACCGGATTCACACACTCCACCGACACCCTTACCCAGATTCAGTCAATCTGTTGGCCCAGGCAGAACAGCAAGCCCATATGTACAGAAGACCCGTCCATCTGTGGCTACACCCACAACATCGGGAATATCACGACCGGAATCACCAGTACGAAGAGCTGCCGCTGCTAGAACAACATTAAATACACCTGCACAGCGAATTCCATCTCGATATGCAAGCCCTGCACCTGCGAACTTTGGACAGAGCGTTAGAGGAACACAAGATTCTAAAGACCCGAATAAGAAAGTCGGTTACACACCAAGAAATGGTATGAAGACACCAGTCCCTCCACGAAGTGTTTCGGCACTTGGAACAGGAAATAGACCTGGAGCAATGAACTTCAGTGATGAAGATATCCCTGCTGCAGGAATTGCACGTACGACAACAAATGGAAGCGTAAGCTCAGTCTCTTCCTTTAACGCAAAGTTGCGACCTGCATCAAGATCCGCATCGCGCACGACATCCCGAGCTACTGACGACGAGGTTGAGCGATTGAGAAGTCAACTGGAAGAACGCGATAGAGAATTACAAGAGCAAAAAGATGGTCTTGCTGAGGTGGAAAATAATTTCAGAGTACTACAATCATTAATGGATAGCACCAACGAGAACTTGGGTGGTGGCAGAAATAGTCGGGGAAGCATGGAGGACAAAGATGCATCACAATTGAGAGCAGTAATTCGTGAAAAGAACGACAAAATCGCAATGTTGACTGCTGAGTTTGACCAGCATCGAGCCGATTTCAGAAGTACAATAGACACGCTCGAGATGGCTGGTGCAGAAACTGAACGAGTATATGAGGAGCGCATGAGTGTTCTTGTGAATGAGCTCAGGGCAATGGATGAGAACAGCCATGATGTCAAGCATGTTGCTATACAACTGAAACAGCTTGAAGAGCTTGTTCAGGAGCTTGAGGAAGGCCTCGAAGATGCACGACGTGGTGAAGCCGAAGCTCGTGGTGAAGTTGAGTTTTTACGTGGAGAGGTTGAAAGAACTCGATCCGAACTCCGTCGTGAGCGGGAAAAGACTGCCGAAGCTCTTAGTAACGCAAAGCCCCATACGAGTGTAGATAATGAAGCACATTCCAAAGAGATTGCGCAAAGAGATGACGAGATTCGTGGATTGAAAGCCATCATCCACTCGCTCAGCCGAGATGCCATACCTGATGGAAATTCGTCGGATCACGCCGACACGCCAAATATTCTACGGCCAGGACTGAATCGAAGTCGTACGGAGAGCGCTGCAGTCTCCGAGGAGGAACGCCGTACCCGAGAGAAGTTAGAACGGGAAGTGAATGAACTCCGCGCCATATTAGAAAGTAAAAATAATAAGGAAGAACAAATGGAGCGCGAGTTAGAGGGACTACGAAGGGGGAGTGTCAGTAATTCTACTACCCATCGGACTAGTGCCATCAGCAGTGGAACTGTAACCCAGGATAGAAATTCTGTCCGAGATTCTAAAGGCACAATTGGAAGCTGGCGAGACCGCGAAGGAGCATCTGATGCCCACCACAACGATTTGGAGACAATGCCAGAGAATGACAGTTACTCTTCTGCAGCTGAGGATTTTTGTGAATTGTGCGAGACCTCAGGCCACGATGTTTTACATTGTCCCATGTTCGGTTCTCAAAACGAGTCTACTCAACCGCAAAGAACAGGAAAAGATGTTGTCATGGAAGGACTCAAACTCTCACCCAAACCATCTCATGAAGAATATCAACCAGCACCATTAGCACCATTAGCACCATTAGCACCATTAGCACCGGCAAAGCAGTCGTCTGATGCCTCGCCTACCAAAACCATCCCCAACCTCATGGAATCAGGTCCTGCCCCAGGAAAGGAAAGTGGAGTAGTCAATATGGAAAAATGGTGCGGTGTATGTGAACGAGATGGACATGACAGCATTGATTGTCCGTTCGAAGACGCCTTTTAGGAGATTACAGCTATGACTGTTCTAGGATAAACTGTCACGCCAAAATGTCGAACTTTTCTTTATTGTGAGTTATTAGTTATGGTCAAGGCCGCATTGCAAGGAGTATTATCCGTCTGCAATATACCCTTTCGGTTCTCTATTTCATGTATGCTTCTCATTCCATATGGTTAAAGGGAGGGGAGATGATGTTTTTATGAGGATTGGATGAGATCAAACTGGATTGAATGGGGAGCGAGGAAGGAGGAAGAACATGAGTGAACGGACGTAATGATCATGTAGCATACTTTGTCAAACCAATGATCCCAATGCAATAATTAATTCTGGATTGGAGCGCTTCTCATCTTCTGGCATGTGTAAGATTTATGGTTGATCACTCGCATGATGAGGGTGGTTTTGCTCAGAAGTTAGTGAGATTACTGATTTGGTTGATACAATTATATAGGTAGGTAGTGGAAGATTGGAATTTCTCCGAGCCATTTTGGAGCAGCCTTTCTTCATCGCTCGCGAGTTCTCATCACGGATTATTATAGCAAATTTTCATCCAACATTCGAGGTAAAATAAAGTATGGTTCACCGGGAACACTCCGGAGAGCAGAGAGCAGATGCATGGATTACTCCCAAACCCACGCCTTTCAAATTTCAAACACAGCATATCCACGCAATTTCCGTAACGCCATGTTTAATACATAGACCAATTCCTCACCTACATCAAAGCTCCTACAGTACCCAGCATTAACTTCTTCTTTTCCTACTCCTTCTTCAAACCATCACATACCGTGACCCGTACCAACTCCTCCAGCTCCGCTAGCGTCATCTCCTTGATCCCAAAAACACTATTATGCACACGCTCGAATTTTCCTCCCATGGTAAAGTCTGCCTCCTCGGTGGTTTCGCCGTCACGGATATCCCACTCTTGTCCGGGGGTTAGTGATTGGGCAATGGATACTAGTTGTTGATGAGAGATATCGATATCTTTTATACGGATGGGTCGATTGGCTGTTTCGCGTGGGTGTGTGAGGATTCTCCGGACGGCTTTGCCGAGACTGGCGAGACGGGTTAGGGAAATGGGAGCGCTGCTCGTTTGGGGGTGGAGGCTCGCGGTGCGGTTGGGGAAATCGAAAAAGAGGTTGTTCTTTAGGCTGAGCTCGAGGATGGGGTTGCTGAATAGTAGGGTATAGCTGAGTGGGGTTTTGGTGGCGCCGTCTTGGAGGTATTCCTCGATGGCGATTTTGTGGGTGGAGGGCTTGTTGGAGAGAAAGAGCGAGCGGATGCTGGGTGAATAATAATCATAGCTGTATTCTGAGGGGAGAAATCGGTGCACGTGGGCTTGGATGCAGGCGTCGATGAGTAGTTTTTGCACGGGGATGGCGCTGGGGGAGATGGCGGATATGAGGGCGTCTTGGTCGGTTAGGGCGTGGGTGAGGGAGGTGAGGGAAGTGTAATCGACTTGGATTACTTGGATTACTTGGGTCGCGGGGGCGAAGAGTGATTGGTAGGTGGTGGAGTCTCGGGTTAGGATGGTGATGTCGAAGAGTTCTGACTTTAGAAGCTCGGCGAGTATTGCTTGGCCTATTGGGCCGGATGCCTGTGGTTTGTTATTTTGAGGACCGTGGTGATATATGGAAGTAGGGAAATAGGGGGATGGGAGACTCACGCCGGCTAAAGCGACTTTCTTGATGGTGATGTCAAATGGCATGGTTAGAGTGTCACGGTTTAGTTTGAAATAAGGCGTAAGGTCACAATAAGAAAAATGCTGAATTGAACAAGATAATACAAACTTTTTAAATGAAAAGGAAAGACAGAGCTGTTTCCTTGGGTTTTTTATATAATAGTTTTCTTACATTTTGGTACCTTTCTCGTCATGCTAGATATGGTCTGATGAAATCACACCACCAAGTGTTTCGATGCATCATCACCATCATTGGCACGCTTGATTTTCCTCAACTGTGTCATCTACCGAGGCCGATATGACCACTTTTGCATTTATACTAAAATTAGACGTCTGGTGTTTGAATATATTGCGGGTTGATTTTTGGACGGGATTAGGTGTTGAAAGGTATTGGATGTTGGGACTTTGTCGGTTGTCTAGAGAGGGCTGGTGCCGGTCGGAATACTTCGGTAAAGTTGGATGTTCGACGGTCTAATTGATTATATTGATACTTTATATCATCTATAATTAATTCAGAGTAATACCTATTCGTTATTGTAACCTCTATATATCATATACCTTAAGAGTAGTTGAGCTATTACACTCTTGGTTCGCCTCTCATTCCTTCTTTAGTAAACCACTGCTTTGCTATTCTCTGTTTAATCTTAGCAATTTAGAAAGGAAGACCTTCTCCATAATGACCAAGGATAGATTTGACTTCCAGATGCCTATCGAAAATCCCTGACAATGTAATCCGGAGAGCATGCGTCATGATTCTGATTATGAAGCCCATCATCGAACCAGCCAGGAATTCATAGCCGATATACGATGTTTGTTGCTGTGGGATCTGTCGCGGGGATGCAGGTAGATTGGAACATTCAGATCTTGTACTTTCTCCCAGAGAACTTCATACATGGGATGATCCAAGTATATACGCGCGTTTACGGAGTTGTTGTTGGTATATCCATTAACCCAAAATCCCAACGCATCCAAGTCTTTAACGCACCGTTTAGCTTCGGCAGCTGAAGCTACCGCATCTTGCAAAGGAATTTGACAAAGAACCTCAAAGCGAGACGAGTGGTTCCCGGTTTAGTAAGTTACTGTGGTCTCGTTGTTAAATGCTGCGGCTACATAGATGGCATAAGTGGTATTGAAAATCCCTTGCCTTGTCCATTCCCTAAATTCGGGTGGCAATTCTAGATGCTGAGCCGTTTAATCGTGACCCAGTATTTTCTTGATAAGACTCTGCCGTGTAAGGAATCTCGGCCGTGAGGGGAAAATATGGTGTTGTATACGAAACATTGAAGATGGCAGTGGTGATATGTTCCTCGAGTACATACACTTTTTCCCGGTGTTGACATGTGAAGTGAAGTGAAAGTTGGTCGATCATGATGATATTGAGTTTAGAGTATTTATCTTTAACTTTCGCTAGGAAATATTAGAACGATAGGGTTATAGCCCTTGACGGTCAAACTCCTGAACGAGCTTGATGGCCGGATATTGCGAATTATCACCATCAACACATTTTGTAGAAGAGGGCGCATAGAAATGAAGCTCAGTACATGCATCCTATTCCCGGCGCCTATGGATTATAGCTACTAGGTATCATCGACATCTCCACCTCCCAGCCAGCCAACTCAATACTGTAGTGAAGAACTCAATCAATCGATCCCTCACGCGTACCAGTGACTGATCAATCAATCCCTGAAACAGAACTCTTATTTGAGCTCCCTCGATGCTCCTCCATATATCTTCATATCCTTCTATTCATAGGAATTTTGATTTTATCCTGGTCTGGTTTGATTGAGTCTGTCTTCATTTTTTCTTTTGACTTCATCACACGCATACCTAATATATTCTGATATTCTAACACTTTCTATCTTCTCTAATAACTCGAATTCGTCAATGACGTCGAGCATTGTTGTCCTCCATTACCTTAGTCGGCAGCTCGGCAGTGGTGTCAGTTCTCGACGAGTTTCTTTGTCTCTTGATACTGACCCTCAAAGAGTTTATAACACAACCTTGGATCCATGAACCACCAAATTTTGCTTCCTTTCAAGAAAAATCACTCCACACCCGAGTTCAAGGGTTTCTCTTTCATTCTGGAATATTTCCTCTTCTGTCCCTCGTATAGCACAAGTCCCTTTCAGTCTGGAATATTTCCTCTTCTGTCCCTCGTATAACACAAGTCCCTTTTAGTCTTTGTCTCTTCAATTTCCTATTAGTCAAGTGGCTAGGACATGTGCCACCCTTTTTCATATAATATTCACCCCATTTTCGTAAGTTTTCGCTCGCTCTCAAAGTCATTATGGCGTACGAACCTCCAAGTAAAGCTCAGTTCCGACCTACATTACCATCACCTATTTCTCAATCAACCAGATATTCTCTCTCACACTCTCACTCCCAATCTCAGCTACGGTCAAATGTGCATGCACAGTTAGGACCATGGGCACAGTGGGGCCAAACCTCAGCTTCCTTGAATGGTTTAGAGACTATGAAGCGGCCGAGACTATCACGTAGTGCAGCGATGGGAGAGGGTTGTCATTTTAATTTAGATCCACTGCCAATGATTCCGAGTGTTCTAGTGAAGAGGACGGGTAGGGGCAGTAGAAGGCTTGACGGGAGGTTGAGTGAGTATGGGGATCCAGTTCCAAAGCCCAGTATGGATATTTCTGGTTCGAGGAGTTACGATGGTGATACGACGAAGGGATATGAAACGATGCAGAGAGTCTCAAGAACTTATTCTTCGCCTGAAACTAGAACATTACCTCCAGCCCCCGGTTCAGCCATGACAAAATCGGCAATGAAAGTCATGCAGCGAACGGGTTATGATCCTACCATGGAAATAAGAGAGGGAAATAGTCGGCAGTCATCGTTACGTATAATTACAGATAACTCTGACAGTTCTGGAAGCAATTATAGCCAAGAAGATTGCATGGATTCACCCATGTCTCATCAAAATCAACCTAATGGTTCTGCCCCAGTTTCTCCAATGCAGCAGGATGAGATACACAGATACAATTCCAGCAATGTATCGAGTCCATCCAGTTCGACGCCAAAATCATTAGTGATATCACCAGAATATAAGGAAAGAGTATCAAGATTTATGCAAGGACATTTAGACGAACCAAATATCAATCGAGGTCCACCTTACAGCGCAAGCCTTGAGGACTTAATAGATCAAGAAAGAGTAAGGTACGAGCATCAAAGTAGTGGTGGAAATTCATTAGGAAATGAGATTCATAACGATTATATGGGACTCATGCCACCACCACTAGCAGTGCCAACAAAGAAAATTCGACAAAGCTATTTCAGCGAAAGCCCAGAAGATTGGGAACCACGAACTCCTGTTGCTCCATTTTGGGTCAGTGAACAACATCAGAGTATGCATAAACCTTCAACAGTCTCATACACACCATTCATGGCACCATCAAACACGATAACATCAGAAGCAAAGAAACCCCGAAAGAGAGACTTTTCAGGTGGCAAAAACACCTTGAAAAGTCCTTTTCCGTTTCTCTCCAGTCCAAAATCGCCTGACTCTCCAAAAGCGCCCGGATCGACAGGATCATTGGGTGAAAAGTTCTCAGGAGCTCTAAAACGACTTTCTAGTCCAAAAACATCACAGGCAGATAAAAATGAAGTAATTCCCAATGCTAAAAGAAGCGCAACGGGCCCAGATACACCCATGCCAAAGAAATCCGGGTTCATGGGAATTAAAGGGGCTCCGGATGTGATACAGAAGGGCAATGAACATTTTCATGATGTGGTTGAGAAGGCAAAGTTGAGTGTTAATAAGAAGGAGAGGAGGAGAAAGGAATTGAAGAAACAAATTGTGGTTGTTGGTATTATGGATCAGACCCCAGGTTAGTTGTCGGTTTGCTATCATGTGTGCTCTTTCATTACATGCTCCTCATCTTTTCAAGAACAGAAACGCTAATTGATTTTTATGAATAGATGGAAGGGCATCTGAATGGCTTTGATTTTCGAAATAAGATTGTATGAATATAGAAGGGATTAATGCAAAATGATGGTTTAATTCGAGATCGAAGAGTCCTTCTGTTGGGGGCTGTATATAAAACGAGGATTGGAGAACTCGCAGAAGTTTCTCTCTGCAGCATGTAGTAGTATTGCTTTATGCATGCTTTTGAAAAGATCAGACAAAAGGCAAGTGTTTGTTGCACATCTATTTGATGTTTCTAGATCAATTCAAATAAAAAGAAACATATGCTCTCATCTCAGGTACAAATCCGTTGTATGTTACCTATTTTCAGTTGATATTTTGTTTTTCAATATTTTTATATGTCATCTTGACTCGCCTGAAATCATTATCCCGCATGGCATGACATGATATATTCCTTCTCATCCCAAATCTGAACCGGTTTACTTTATAACTCTGTTCACAGCGAATAATATGCCTCACAACGTAAATACTGTATGACTGACTGACTGTATGTACCTGCAGCTTCAACCCCGCATCTTTGTGCCACCCTCAGAAACTCACAAAGGCTTGGAATTCAATATGAACTTCGTATTTATATGTGCTCATGACTTCCGCCCTCGAATGATTTCCATTTCATTTCATTCAGTTCAGTTCAGTTCAGTTCAGTTCAACTCTTTCTTTCTTTTCCTTCCCCTTTAATATTTTGACATCTTTGAACCATGAATGAATGAATGAATGAATGAATGATGTCGAGGTAAGTTGTAACTTGTTCGTTCATCTGCCAACCTTTTCAGCGCTCCACTCCCCCGCGCTTTCCTAAAGCTTACCCCTGTCTAACCTCCCGAGGTGGTCCACTTCTACATTAACAAGCGTCGTAGTACCGGTGAAGGTAAATGTATCACTTCCCGAAGCTGTTTGAACCTTCATCAACTTTCATCAACCTTTTACTAATTACAATCATCGATTTCATTCAGTTCATTGTATTCAAATCATCTCGAGTCCATCAATAAAATCGTCCCATCACCAATTACAATTATGGGTGGTGAAACTATGCCAAAGACAGAGCTCAAGAGCTCATATCCTGTCAGATCCGAGGGACCCAAGGGTAAATGGATACCTAATCTTTACAAAGATCGAATTGGCCAATTCTATAGCGGTGGTCAATATGAAGGGAAGAACTTACGAGCGTATGCTATCCCGACCCCATATTCTATTACATCTGCTAATTGATCATTGTTTTTAGAATGCTGGACGAAGGAATCGTATCCGGAGAACCACATATCAAACTTTCGGTCTGGGACGCCCCGGACCTATCTCGACCTACTTTCAAAGATGCTACGAGCCATGAGTTTAGAAAGACACATATTGGTGAATCTTTTGGTCCTTCATGGTCAACCCATTGGTTCAAAGTACAAATAACTGTCCCCTCACACCTTCAGAAGAAGGACCTATTGGAATTACATTGGGATGCGAACAATGAGGGTATGGTATGGACTGAGGACGGTAATCCTCTTCAGGGATTGACCGGAGGTGGTGAGAGAGTTGAGTGGATCTTGCCGGATAAGTTCCGCGATGGGAAGGAACATACGATTTACATTGAGATGGGTAAGATAGAGTCTCTAGGTTGATCAATATGTCCATAGACGCTAACGTTAAACGTAGCCTGCAATGGGATGTTTGGTAATGCTCCAGGTGGAGATTCCATTCAACCCCCGAACCCGAATAAATATTTCCAATTGTCCCGAGCTGAGATTGTTGCTGTAAATGTGGAAGCTCGAGCTTTATGGATTGATATTTGGGAAATCGGAGATGCTGCTAGAGAGTTTCCATCGGACTCATGGGAACAGCACAAAGCATTGAGGGTCGCAAATGAAATAATCGATGCTTTCGAGTTAGGAAACCAAGACTCAATCATCAAAGGCCGAAAAATCGCACAAGAATATCTGGGCGAGAATGTCAGTTCCTCTAAGGTCTATGAGACTGGAACAAAGCCTATTGTCTATGGTATCGGACACTGTCATATTGATACCTGTTGGCTTTGGCCATGGGCCGAGACCAAAAGAAAGGTTGCTAGGTCATGGTCGAATCAATGTGATCTTATGGATCGTTACCCTGAGCATCGATTCGCTGTCTCACAGGCTCAACAGTATAAATGGTTGAAAGAGTATTATCCATATGTATTTGCCCGAGTCAAGGAAAAGGTCAAACAAGGAAAATTTCAGCCTGTTGGAGGCAGCTGGGTCGAGCATGATACCAACTTGCCTAGTGGTGAGTCCCTTGTACGTCAATTCTTGTATGGCCAAAGGTTTTTTGAAAGCAATTTCGGAGAAAGATGCAAGACATTTTGGCTACCAGACACATTCGGTTACTCCAGTCAACTTCCTCAGTTGTGCCGTCTCGCGGGGATGAAACGCTTTTTCACCCAAAAGCTTAGCTGGAATAACATTAACAACTTTCCACACACCACATTTAACTGGGTATCTCTTGATGGAAGCCAAGTAATTTGCCATATGGCACCTTCCGAAACATACACTGCGAATGCGGATTTCGGTGATGTCAGAAGATCAGTAACCCAGCATAAGTCCATGGATCAAGATGAGACCTCACTTCTTGTATTTGGAAAAGGTGACGGTGGTGGAGGACCAACTTGGCAGATGATTGAGAAGCTCAGACGTCTTCGTGGAATGAGTGATACTGTTGGACTTCTGCCAAGAGTTCATATGGGTGACTCCGTCGACGATTTCTTCGATCGCCTGGAGAAGAGGGCTTCTGAGGGTCTAGATTTGGTAACTTGGTATGGTGAATTATACTTTGAGCTTCATCGTGGAACTTACACGTAAGTTTTGTTTTGTCCGCCTGTTAAAACTTATTCTGACATCGCCCAGGACACAAGCGAACAACAAGCGCAACAACAGAAATTCGGAGATTATGCTACACAATATCGAACTCCTTTCAACAATCGCAAGTCTTAAAAGTAAAGACTTCAAGTATCCTAAAGAGGATATCGATGATATGTGGGAAGCTGTATTGTTATGCCAGTTCCATGACTGTCTGCCTGGATCATCCATTGAAATGTGTTACGATGATAGTGATGAGGTATGTGAACTACGCTTTGTTTCAGCTCTATACAATACTGACACGTAATAGTTGTACGCAAAGGTATTCAAGACCGGTGAGAAGATCCTCAAGGAGCTTTACAAGACTCTAGGTGTGAAACAAGCCGAAGACTCTTCCAAGAATGGTAACATTGTGGCCCTGAACACCATGCCATGGCACAGGAGAGAAATCGTCCCACTTGGTAATAATACTGCTGGAGTTGCTTGCGGTCAAGGTAGTCTCTTGGACATTAAAACTTTCAAGGTTGCAGAGACACCAGAAGTTACTGTCAGAGAGGTCAAGAGAGGCGTTTTCGTGTTACAAAATAAACAACTCAAAGTCCAAGTCGAAGGCGGCATTATTACATCTCTGTATGATTTACAAGCGGAGAGAGAAGTCGTGGCCGAAGGTGGAAAAGCTAACCAGCTTGTTATATTCGATGATAAACCACTTTATTGGCAAGCTTGGGACGTTGAGGTCTTCCACTTGGAATCTCGTAAGGAGTTGCATTCAGGAGATACCAAGATTGTGCAGAAAGATGCTCATAGAGTCAGTGTCGTGACCGAAACGAAGATCAGTGAAAACAGTTGGGTGAAGACTCATATTAGTCTATCCGCCGCGTTCAAGGGTCAACAATCTTATGTTGAAATGGAAAGTGAGGTTGAATGGAGGGAAAGTATGAAATTCCTCAAAGTCGAATTCCCTGTCGATGTTCGAAATACCGAAGCATCTTACGAGACACAATTTGGTATTGTGAAAAGACCCACCCACTATAACACTACGTAAGTTCGCATTGCGTTAATTATTTGAGTATATAACTAATTAACTATAGCTGGGATATGGCCAAGTTCGAAGTATGCTGTCACAAATTCGCGGATCTCTCGGAGACTGGATATGGTGTTTCCATTTTAAACGATAGCAAGTACGGTTTTGCCACTTGTGGCAATATGATGCGCTTATCGCTTCTTCGTGCTCCTAAAGCTCCAGATGCACACGCAGATATGGGCCGTCACCACATTCGTTGGGCTATTCTACCTCATCAAGGAATTCTTGGCTCAACTACTGTTCGCACAGCGTTTAATTTCAACAACCCATTGAAGGTTTTCAATGCCTCCAAGGATATTCAGGCAAGCGCATTTGAGAGCCCAATCAAACTTACGGGAGACCCATCATTGATTCTAGATACCGTTAAGCGAGGAGAAGATGATGAGGACGTTAGTCGTGGCGAATTAAGGAAGAGGAAGGGACAAAGTGTTATATTGAGAATCTACGAAAGTTTGGGTGGAACTAGTAGGGGTACAATTGAAACTACACTGGATGTTAAGAGGGTCTGGAAGACTAATGTTTTGGAGGATGATGGAGAGGAACTTAAGGTTACGGAAGGGAAAATTGATATTACGTTGAAGCCGTTTGAGGTTGGCACTTTCAGGTTGCAGTTGTAGGTTCGATATGTGTACGACTTTATGAGAGATGGGTCAAGAATGGTACAGATTGGTAATTATGGATTATGATAGGGATTTTTCTTTAGTATATCAATATCATCGCGAATTTCACAGGTTGAAAACCCTAATGTCGCCTTACTTCCCTGGTCCTTGTACGATATTGGTAACCGAAAGGAACTTAATATCCTAAACAAACGTATAAGTGCCAATCACTTTTCTTCACGTTCCACTTGTGTTGCTTCGGTTGTTGTAGAAATTGCCCGGAACTTGCGGGGCACAGCGTGTCTATTCGAAGCATACGAAAAATTTATTGAGCCATTGCTAAGACAGACAAGTTAAATTGTAATTGATATTTCATCTCATCTCATCATCATATCGCTATCATGCTACGTAAATGCAACAAAAACTCCTTACCATTGATAGGTATCCCCAACTCCCGAAAATGCAGCTTTCCATTTCCTTCATCGTAATTATTGATGCCAATCAATAATCTACCTCCTAGTATCCTCCTCCTCTCCCAAATCATCCATATGTACCCTAGCCCATGGACTCTTCATCCTAAGTGCTCTCCCATATCTCCCCAATACATACGGGATAGGCATTAACAAGATGGCCGCAAAGCCCAATATGCTTCCCGCCCAGTGCACTCCCAGCCCATCAAACATCTGCGTACCGAATAGTGGAAACACACCCCCGATAATGTTGCGCGCGAAACATACACCGGCTAGGGCGCTGGCGGCATATACTTTGTACGTATCCTCGATGTACATGAATGTCATTAGGATAATGGTGTAGAAAGACCAGCCGTAGAATACCGAGGCGATGACGGGGACAATCCAGTGGATAGTCCCGGGCTGTGTGGACCACGCAAACCAGAATAGGGAAATGGGGTATATGACGGAGCCTATCATGCTAAGTTGTACTCTGGCCTCGGGCACATTCTTGATGCTTCCATCCGCGGCGGTGACTTTGCGGAGGTAGTATCGCTCTTGCCAGATGTGTGTGACGGGTCCTAAGAGTGCACCGACACAAACACCTAGGTTTGCGAGACCGGTTTGTATAGTGTTGAATCCATAACCATCTGCAAAGACAATGGTAAAGGCTCCATTGAATAAGAATGCAATTCCGAAAAGATATCCATTGTAGGCGGCCGTGAACAGGATGACAGGTTCGGTGAAGAGAAGATGGAAAGGACGAGTGAGAGCGGTGGCGAAAACTTGGGTAGCAGGTTGTGTACGCATTTCGAGCGGGACATCGAGATTTTGATTCCCTGTTTCTTTGCGGAGACGAGCGGCGCGACGACGGAGGAGGACAGAGTGACGGGTTTCTTTTAGCGAGACGCATAGAAGGAGGAAATACCCGCCAGTGATCCCGCACATACCCCAGAGAGCGCCGTGGAGTCCGTGAAACTGGGCTATGAAAGAGAAGACGAAAACTCCACTTGCATTTCCTCCGGCTGAGGTTACAGTGTACACTGCCAAGGGCATACCGGTGTGTTCATGATGGAACATGTCGGCGATCGTGCCCCCGATATTTGCTGTGATTGGTTAGTTACAAGTCATACAGAATGCTCGATAGTTGGTGTCCTTACTGATTGATGCAGAGGCAAAGAACCCCGTGATGAACCTTAAGATTATAAATCCAGGGGCGTTTTTCACTAAAGCAGTGCCCATCAAAAACAATGTAGTAATGAAAAAATTGGCCAGGTACACAGGAGTTCGTCCATAATATTCGCTAAGAGGAGCCAAAAGCATAGGCCCAAATCCCAAACCAAGTATATAGCAAACCACAGGAAGCGTAGCAACTTCAGCTGAAGTGCCAAATTTTTCGGCAAAGTCAGAGCTTACGGGCGAGTAACCTGCAGCTATCCTGGAGAGCAAACGTTAGTATTTCGAGTGATCGCAATGGCCTGAAGGAGAATTACCATAGACAACTAAAATTTGCTATTGTCAAAGATAGGACAATTGACCATTTTCTCAGCGACGACCAGTTGAGCGGATTTTCAGGGTCGTTAGGGACGAATTCGACTAAATCTGCATCTGTCTCATGGGTTTGTCGATGGTCATCGTGAATAACTTTGTCCTCCACCTTCTCGACATCCGTATCGCTCGGTGTGGAAGGATAATGATTGTGAATCTCTGTTTGTCCCATGATTCTGATTTGCCAATGAGGTGACGTACGAAACAAGGAACCAGATTATACCAAGCTTGCCAAGGTGTAAACGGGCATTGGCATTATATAGGGAAAGACACTACCGGTACCGGTACTGGATGTGTGACACGCACGAACATGATGCAGGGGAAGAACAAGCGGAGGATGAACAAGCAGAGGAAGTCAAATCAAGAAACAGGCAACCCCATGTGCCCCACAAGGGACGGGTATCAGGTGCCGGTGGATAAGGAAAAGCCCGCCACTTTACCCATGGGGAACGAGTTTCTAACTTCAAAGCTTGAACTCTACTGTAAGTAGCAACGACTAGTTTTATGCCGGCATTTATTGTACTCGAATAGTTGATCATTATGAATCATGGCCCGCTAGTAGTACAATCGACTGAAGTCAAAAACATTTGAATATGATATCAGAGTGCAAAATTGTAGACCACTTCACCACTTCACTTCACCACTTGACCACTTGATCAAACAATAAATTAGTGGAGTGGAAATTTCAAATTAAGCGGCACAAAATGATTCGTAATTCCGAGTTCCCGAATTTCTCTCTTTAATAATAGACTCTAGAACTCTGTCTCTCCGTTAGCAGCAAATTTATAGGCTGGTCAATATTGACATCCATTCCATGTGGTACATATCACCTTACCTAACCCTCCTCCCTTTTTCCCAGCGGAGAATTCAATAATGAGTTCGGATTTCACTTGTTGGAATGTTGGACAAGGTATACGATATAACAGTGTAACACACAACATGCATCCATCGTCCTGAGTCCCCACAGGAAGGAAAATTCTTGAAATCGGTATGGGGTATATATATGGGGCGAATTCTATCAAATTGATTTGCCAGGTTTGGAGATTGAAATAATGGAGAGACTGATGTCTAGTATTCCGAATATCAACCGTTTTCGGTCCGAAGCCTAAAGAAGAAGTCCGCAACACTCCCGAAATATTCCGCAATGGAGTTATCCATCAAAGGTCATGGACTCGTAGACTCGTAGACTCGTGGGGATCTCATGGGGATTGCTCATGCGTCCAGAAAAGTGCCGGTACTCTACTCAATTCCAAGAGCTAATGAGGGGCAATATGCGGGTAGAACCTTATAAGAGGCGGGCATTTTGACCAATAAGATTATTCATTTTGAAGGGATCTATTGAATTGAGTTTGAAACTCTACAAATTGATGACGAAGGATACCACGGGTACTTGACGTTGGACTGTTGGAGATTGAACACCCGCATTTGGCGCTCGGAGAGTCGGAGTTGAGTACTTTCTGGCCGCACGAGTACCTAGTATCCAAACTCTTCCAACAACAATTTGAAGGATTCCCACACTTAGCGCACCGACATGTCGGTCGGCCCCAATGATTGATTGATGTAAAACAATTAATCTTCGTTCGTGGAGAGCGGGGTTGGGGAATCGACGATCTAGAAAGGGGAGATCTTATCCGGTTTTGTATTGAAATGTGTGACAAGCGAGAACGAATCAATATAATTCTCTGGTTCGTCGACCACTGCGAGAGCACCCTAAACATCATCATTAGCGTTGAAAACTTGCTTTGAGATTAGTTGAACTTCTCTCTCATACAATCGCACTAGATTACGTGTCAGTATTAACATCTACAACCATCGATTGCATGGCGACCTGCTGTGCTTAAAGTAGATCCTTCATTATGGATCGTGCAATACCCTCCATTGCATATCTTGCATCGCAACTGAGTCTTCTGTATACATTCGTGACACTATATGACAGCATTATTAGCAAAGAAAAAGATAGTAAATTCTCGTAAGTTTGTCTCACATTGAGTCCGCAAAAAAAGCAGCTTCTCGAGACTCCGAACTATGAGTTATCGTTAGTTAATCTTCGTATAAATGTGAGAACACCAGGTTTTTTTTTCGAACATCGAACTATTTTGGGACATTCAAGCAACTGATATGTCCCAAAATTGAATCACCAAATGAAAGAATTGTAACTGCATACGTTGCCACGATGGAATTGCTTCAACCCCACATGCCATTGCTTCCAGCACCAAACATCATCTCAGCTACAAGACAATCTTCAACACAAAGACCCATATGTACCTTAACAGTTTCCGTTTCAGGCTCTCTTGGAGGAGATACTGGAGAGCTACTGGAGCTACTGATCGTTCCAGTTCCTACGTAACAATCCTCGCACCACCACTTGTGACAGTTTTCGCAATACCTGTTTCGCAGGCAATCCATACAGCGAACCATCAGTTTCCCACGAGATGCAGACTCTCTGAATGGTGCCTTTGCAGCCTTAAGATTGGAAGCATGAAAGGGGAGGGGCGTCAAGAGGGGAAACACGACCATGGGTGAGTGTCCGAACACTAAGGCATCCTTAGAAACCCCGCAGCTACTACAATCATTTAAAGAATGAGTCGCTACACGCGCATGTATGCGATTTTGCAATCGGTTGTACCAAGGACCTGAGCTTTCGCGTGGCAAGCTTGCGGAATGACGGGGTCCTCTGCAAGGAAGAGCATCAAAACTGATGATCCCTTCACAGTAGATCATGATATCTGCCCAGTCTTCATGGATGGGTCTTGGGAAAACGTTCCCACTGCCTGGATGCCAAACTTCACCATCACGCAACATTCCCTCTTCTAAAGCATTCTCGGATCTTCGATTCCATTGTGCCCCAAGCTGTGCCCCTTGAGAGGAGGTTACCCCATAATTAGGAATCGTATCTATAGGCGCAATACCAGCAGGGTATTTATTCACATGCCTCCGAGATTTCACAACTTGTGGAATATCCTTGCGACCAAAGATATATAGTCCTTGAAGTCGAGGCGTATTCGCGGGTCTTGATGGGCGACATGCATACTTAAGAGCTCCCCTCAATTTTGCTTCGTTAAGGTTTTGCACTTCGCGGATTGATAGAAGGCGAACATTGTAAGAATCGTTCAGAATGATTTCGCTTACCAGGTCCGAAGGAACCGAGAGGCCATCCAGTATTAGAGTTTGGACATCATGGAGTAGATTTCGACGACGGAGGTTATTGAAAATACCTCTCAATGGGCCACCATAAAAGCTTTGAATATGTCAATATACAATCTTTTTTCATTGGAAGTGGCAAAGCGGACTCGTCTTCTGTCACATTCTCATCCAACTGAACATTTCTCCAGACCTCTCCACCGTTGTCAATCGATCCAACTTCGGATTTTGCGGATTTGACGTCTGAAAGCTTCAAATAACGGAAAACATGTGGAGTCTCGTAAATGAGTTCTTTGAATGCCTTTGAGGTAGCTCCCAGGGCCAAAAGAGAAGAAATGGGAAGGTACGGGGCAGTCTGATAGAGAATCAAAGGATTTGATAGTAATTGTAAGAGAGAAGATGACAATCTGTTTGTATTATGTTGAGACTCGCCCTCCATTGATTTACCTATCGAGTTTCGGAGTAATGCCTCTCTGTGTAAGTAGAGTAATCGGGAAACAGTATTATCTTTGGAATTCAGTTCAAAGAGAACAATTCATTCCAAGTTGTCAATGCTGAAAGAAGAAATGTGAATGGTTTGTATTTGTATCAATGATCTCCAGGTCGAATATATCTATCAATCTTTTCTTAGTCAGCTGATGATGCTAGTGCCGTCATTGTATCACCCCCCTATCGCATCTCTTATCGATAAGGGATACTACCTACTACCTAGTAGTTTTCGGCACGAGTGATAGAGTGATAGAAGGATCCAGCATTATCTGACATATCTCATAATCTTACACATCTTTTTTCTACCACTCCAAGTAACTTACTACCTAGTAGGTATTGGTACATTTAAACCTCTTCTATTCTACAACATAATAATAAAAAGGTACATTTCTTTGAAGCATCAAGAATAAGCTACTGCGATTTAAATTACAACAAACCACCCAAGGAACTTTCTGCCCTGTCCACGGACAACAATGGCAGCGACTCCAGATATTTCTCTAAAATGGTCATCAGTCTATAAAGTTGCCCCGAAAGATAAAATCTCTCTACCTGGGGATAAGATACTGTTACCACAATCTGCTTTGGAACAGCTATTGGCAGCATCTACGGTTACTGTCAATTCTGACAGTCGCCCAAATAATGTCGCATTCGATCCATTCAATCCATATTCATTAGCAGCAGCTCGCATAGAACAGTCACAATGGAGAGACACCCAGCAACAACTTCCTCACCCTCTCACCTTTCGACTCGTTAATTCAAAGAATGGGAATGTAGTACATGCAGGAATACGGGAGTTCTCCGCAGATGAAGGAGAAGTTGTACTAAGTCCATTCTTGCTCGAGGCATTGGGGATCACTGAGCCCATACGAAAACCAACACCAAGTCCGAAGCTTGAGAATGGAAAAGGATCACCAGATGCGCCTATAGATCTCACGGGTAATCCCTCGATCGACCTCACGCGCGATGAGACGATAGACCTCACAGACGAAATTAAAGA
Organism: Myriosclerotinia curreyana; assembly: GCA_002162495.1. Taxonomy (NCBI): domain Eukaryota; kingdom Fungi; phylum Ascomycota; class Leotiomycetes; order Helotiales; family Sclerotiniaceae; genus Myriosclerotinia; species Myriosclerotinia curreyana. The sequence goes on from NGKJ01000003.1 coordinate 568,953, forward strand.
ACCTGCGCAAATCACCGTACATGCGAAGCAACTACCTAAAGGTACATATGTGAGATTGAGACCATTGGAGGCTGGATATAATCCTGAAGATTGGAAATCGTTACTCGAAAGACATCTGCGGGAAAACTTCACAACTTTAACGAATGGAGAGATATTGACAGTTCGAGGATCAAAGTCGGAGGAGTTCCGATTTCTAATTGATAAATTCGCGCCAGAAGGAGATGGAATTTGTGTTGTAGATACTGATCTAGAGGTCGATATCGAGGCTTTGAACGAGGAACAAGCTCGGGAAACCCTAAAGCAAATTATGGCAAAAGCCCAAAAGGCCCCTGGAACGGCACAAGGAAGTTCGATTGGTGGGGATCTAGACATATTCAAAGCCTCACTAGGACAGGTTGCAGAGGGAGATTATGTCGACTATACTTTACCTGCATGGGATCGATCAAGTGGCCTTGATATTGAGCTGTCGCTCGAGGACGATGGCGATGTTGAGTTATTCGTTAGCCCTCAATCAGCTCACCAAAGAGCAAAACCACGAGAAGATGAGCATGTTCTCGGGGATTTCTCAAGCGATAAAACCAAAAGAATTGTTATACAACCTTCGAATGTGGAACTAGTCGGAGCTGATGCACTATTAGTTTCTATATACTGTCGAGGATCTGGAGCTGAGCCATCACACGGACCACGGAAATATTCACTTAGAGTAAAATCGCTTGAGAAAGGGGCAAGCAATGGATTTTCAAGTAACCCAGTTTCGCTCGAAGAAGATACTGAAACGCATGGATCCGATGAGGAGCAATGTAAAAATTGTCATCAATGGGTACCAAAGCGGACAATGATGCTTCATGAGAACTTTTGTCTTCGTAATAATATCTCATGCCCACATTGTAATAATGTGTTTCAGAAGAAATTTCAAGAATGGCAGCATCATTGGCATTGTCCTTATGATTCAGCCCACGGAAATTCGCCAGAAAGCAAACTCAAACACGACTCTGTATTCCACGAATCCCGTCCATGTCCTAACTGTCCCTACGAAGCCACAAATCTTAGAGATCTTGCTACTCATCGTACTTCTGTATGCCCTGGCAAGATTATCCTTTGTCAATTTTGTCATCTCGAAGTCCCTCAAGAAGGTGACCCCTTCGATCCGTCTCCTGAAAGTCTCATATCTGGACTTACAGCCCACGAACTGGCCGACGGAGCTCGGACTACGGAATGTCACCTCTGCAGTAAGATCGTTCGACTTCGCGACATGTCCACTCATCTCAAGCACCATGAGCTCGAGAAGAACAACCGATTCAAGCCAGCTATATGTAGGAATATCAATTGCGGTCGAACACTGGAAGGGGTTGGCAAGAATGGGGAAGTAGGAGCAGGCTCGAGAATGGGTCAAGGGCCCGGCAACGATTTGAGTCTCTGCAGTATTTGCTTCGGTCCACTATACGTCAGCATGCATGATCCATTAGGAAAAGCCATGAAGCGTCGTGTAGAACGAAGATACCTGAGTCAGATGATCACAGGCTGTGGCAAAAAGTGGTGTACAAATCCCTACTGCAAGACCGCAAAGGTGAAAGAAGCCAAGGGACCCCAAGTGGCATTGGTGGCAAAAGATGCACTTCCACTAATACAACCATTGGTGGCACAAATAGAAGACAAGTCCGAACCAATGTACTTTTGCGTAGATGAAGGAAACCAGAAGAGAAGAAACCTGGCGGAAATGTTAGCTACGGAGGCGGGAGGCTGGGAATTAGAATGGTGTATTGCGGCTTGTGAGGCGGAAGGTGCAAATCTTGATAAGGTTAGGACTTGGTTGAGTAATTGGGCACCGAGAAAAGCACAATGATGTTTGCATTGAGATGGTAGTTTCGTATAGAGGAAGGGAACGGTGTATATGATGGTACTGGGTGCATAGCGAGGGAGTTCTGGTGGATGATGACATGATACCATTTTATAGACTATTTTTTTTTTTACATACCTAGTATGCTTCGTTTCACTAATGTGGCCGATGAACCAAGAATAAATTAGGAGTTTATGTCAAGAAGTGCAAATGTTCTGCTGTTAATTAGACCTTCGGTTTTTCACAAAACACTGCATGATTTCTTCACCCATTCTCAGTCCTAACACGCGCCTTATCTCATAAATGGTATGTATTACGATAGCCGTATCCTACCCATTGCATATCCTGCAACATCCCAATCCCCATAAACCACCACCATCACCACTCCCACCTACTGAAAACTCTGCTTCAAAATCCCCGGCTTCCTCGCCTTCAAATCCAACAACATCTGTCCAAACAATCCATTCGCCCAACTAAACCACTGCCGACTGTATTGATGTTGATCGAATGTATTAATCGATTCGTGGATCAAGCCTAAGCCATCCGTACTACTTACGATTTCTTTTAGGGCTTGCGTTATCTCGGCGTCGGAGGATGAAGTCAGGATTCGGATTATGCTGGCCATGGGCCAGGCGTGGCCGGGGCCGACGTGAGGTCCGCCGAC
>NGKJ01000003.1:578461-590399 GCA_002162495.1 Myriosclerotinia curreyana
TATAAATATAAATATAAATATAAATATAAATATAAATATAAATATAAATATAAATATAAATCTTCGATCAACCTATTATATATTCAAAAAATTGATGATTAATCAATGGAAATGGTCCTAGCGCTTCGTCATTCCTTACCGAATCCTAAAAACCTCGCTGTCATCTTTAACTTACAATTTCCATCCCAGAAGAAAGTGAGAGGAAGAGGAAAAAGAGGAAGGTGAAGGTATTAATAAGAAAGGGAACACATCACCGGTACCGGGTTGATTCTTCTATTCAATATATTTAAATTCTTCTTCATTCCGGCAAAATGAGAGGATCTTTCTATACATTTGCCATATTGGCCTGTCTTTTGGCACTTGTTGCAGCATGGAGCAAAGAAGGTGAGTTGGCCTTAAGTAGCCCATTACAATATTCTACATTTATGCCCAACTCTATCCCTTACGTCTTGTACACCTTGAAATAATGTGTCAAGTAACTCATATCGAATTACAGATCAGGAAATCTTTCGTCTGCAAAATGAAGTCGCTACCCATGACGGCTCCGAGGTCACATTTTACGATCTCCTCGACATCAAACCATCTGCCAGTCAAGATGAAATAAGGGCTGCATACAAAAAGAAGTCTCGTACTCAACATCCAGATAAGGCCAAGGCCCAATTCGTCGCCGATAAATCTACAGGAAAGGGGGAAAAGTCCAAGAACAAGAAGCCTGGTGTCAAAGCTCGAAAGGGTCCTTCGCAAGCTGAAATCAAGGCCCATTACCAAGCTGCCAGCGATCGATTCACACGTTTGGGTTTGATAAACAAAATTCTATTGGGAGAGGGCCGCGCACGTTACGATCATTTTTTGAAGAATGGATTCCCAAAGTGGAAGGGTACTGGATATTACTATGCTCGATTCCGTCCCGGTTTTGGCTCTGTGCTCATAGGCCTCTTCATCTTCATTGGCGGTGGGGGGCATTATCTCGCCCTCTATTTGAGCTGGAGAAGACAGCGCGATTTTGTTGAAAAATATATCACAGATGCAAGAAATGCTGCATGGGGTGGAAATTTCAACCTTGAGATACCTGGTGTTGATGGAACATTTACACCAGGAACAGATACCGATGCCGATGCCGATTCTATGGCCCAGCCGATGAACCGAAAACAGAGACGCCTACAAGAAAAGGATTCCAAGAAGGACAAATCGGAAAAGAAGGCCAAGAAAGCTAAAGGTTCTGCTCCTGGAACTCCAACATCTAGTACTGGTCGAAAGAAGAGGGTTGTTGCCGGAAACGGGAAAGTGCTCGTTGTTGATTCTGCCAATAACGTATACTTGGAACAACCTGATCAGGATGGTAGAATGGCAGAATTCTTGCTTGATGTAAGTTGATCCTCAAATATTCCCCGAAAATCTCGCTAATACATATATTTTAGCTTGACGAGTTGCCTGCCCCTACCATGAGAGACACTGCTCTTTTCCGCCTGCCAATCTTTGCTTTCAACGGAACTATCGGTCGTTTTTTGAATAAAACCCCAGTTCAGGAACAAAAAGAAGAGAAAGAAGAGGAGAAAGAAAGTTCTAGCAGCTCGGGTGATGATGGTTTCGAAGTCCTCGAGAAACTCAAGACCACTGCAACTAACGGCAATGGACAAGCTACAAGAAGAAATAAGAAGAGCGGTTGATAATATGGGAGTGTTTTGGATAGAACTTGTAACAAAATACTTGTATCTTAGAAAAAGTTTGATTCAATTTTAATACAAGAGAATTCAGCTCTGTGGCCATGAAGCCAATGTCGGATTGTGAAGTTTACACCACATGACTCTTGGCTGGATAATTGAACTCCTGTCATATTGGAAAAGAAAGGAATGCATACACGCTGTTCCATAATATTCGAAGGCGGTGACCAATCAATGAGTACACATGATCCTTGGGCGATAAATTAGCAACATTGCATTCACTATCACTGTTAGAGTGAATAGGCAAATGAGATAGCTCTTTCACTCAAAATAGTTCCCACAAGTTCTGTCACGCTTCATCATCTTGTCAAATCCCAATTTCCTTTGATTTCGAACTGTATGGTGCCGTGATCTAGACTTTGGTCGCGTCTGGTACCCTAGATCTTGGAGCAATATACTTGATATTGTCGGAATTATGATTATCCTTATGTTTGTTTGTATCATACATCAAAGAGTATCATACTTCTTGTCCATGTTTGAAGTTCTTTTTCTTAGATCTAGCAAGCCAAAGAAAGTGTGAGTTACATGTACTGCACAACAGACAAGCAACTTCTGCAAACTCTAGTGAGCCCCACTCTAGAATCTTCTCAGACATCTTCTAGACCTACATTTGTTCTAGAACTTCTTCTGCTATTGTGTCTTTTTTTGGCGTAGAAATTCACTAGAAGCGCTGAAGTTCTGGATGGAAAAATTGTGGAAATTTTCTTTTGTTGATATTTAAGCGAGTTCAAAAGGAGTGATCAATAAGTTCTCAATAAGGTGCTCAATAGATTACTTCTTTTGTCATTTGATCTTTAAAATTATGAGATATTCACTCTTTATTATATCTTCACGGGATCTGTATTGGGGATCTTTGAAAATTTTAATACAGTCTCTGCTAGTGCGGATGGAAAAAAAATTCAGTGTGGAAATTCTTTTAGTCTACTGTAGAAGAGATTTGAAATTTGAAATTTGAACTGATGGATACTAGGGTGATTTCCAGTCAGTGGGTTATGGAGATTTAAGATAACATTAGACCAATCTTGAGGCTCTGCAGGTTGTGAGATTGGGATGAGAGTCTTTCTAGGCCTTTATTATATTACCATCACATTCACGCCCCACAAACAAGATATAGATTGCTTCCTCCTAGCCCAAATTAATCAAAGAGTTCAGTTATTTCCACCATGGCAAAGTGGCCACGTGCATAGGAAGTAATTTTCCTACAAGAGTTAACTGTTCCCCAACCCTTTGTCGTCGCGGGTACCACTTTCTCGCTTCCAAGTCTATTGAGACCCTCAACAGGAAATTTTTCTTCTAAATTTTCAACAGAAAGATTTTTTCTTCAAAGATTCTTTAGACCAAGGCCTACGGAGTCCCCGATTTCTCTTCTTGTTGATACTGAACAACGCTCAAGTTAAAACGTCTATAAATCACGTCAGTATCTTTGCTTCTGACACGATCTTCTTCTTTTTTCTCCTCACCCATATTCTATCTTTCAGATTATAACACATACACTCACTATACAAATATTACTTTCAAACTACTTTCATTATGAAGTTCACAAACGCAATCGCTCTCGCCATCTTGGCTGCCACCGCCACTGCCGTCGCTGTTCCTGAGCCATGGTGCGGAAGGTAAGATATCCCTCTTTTCCTTTTCCTCTCCTTTCCTCTCCTTTCCCAAACCTTCGATCTATCTTACACAGAAACATTCAATGCTAACTTATACCTTCTAGACCCGGCCAACCATGCAAGCGTGAGGCCGTCGCCATCGCCGACCCTATCGCAGAGGCATGGTGCGGACGCCCCGGACAACCATGCAAACGTGATGCCGAGCCATGGTGCGGCCGCCCCGGACAACCATGTAAGCGCGAGGCACTTCCCGAAGCCTGGTGCGGTCGTCCCGGTCAACCATGCAAGCGCTCCCCACTCGCCGAGGCTGAAGCCGAAGCTTGGTGCGGACGCCCCGGTCAACCATGCCGCAAGAACAAGCGTGCTGCTGAGGCCGTCGCAGAGGCTTTCGCCGAGCCTTGGTGTGGACGCCCCGGTCAACCTTGCAAGAGAGATGCTGAGGCTGATGTCGACGAGGCTGTTATCAAGAGATGCAACATGGTCGGTGGTGCTTGCTTCGAGGCCAAGAGACTCGCTAGAGATCTTGCCGAGGCTACCGCTGAGACTGTTGAGGATCCTGATACTTTCCTTGAGGGACTCAACATCGAGACCCGTGAAGGTATGTTCTATCCCTCCTCACTACCTCCCTTCCCCGATCAAGAACATCTGCTAACATAAACCCCCTAGTCTCCGAAATCGTTGCCCGCGAAGCAGAGGCATGGTGCGGACGCCCCGGTCAACCATGCAAGCGCTCCGCCGAGCCATGGTGCGGACGCCCAGGACAACCATGCAAGCGTGATGCCCAACCCGAAGCCGAGCCATGGTGCGGACGCCCCGGACAACCATGCAAAGAGAAGCGCGAAGCCGATGCCGAAGCTGAGGCCTGGTGCGGACGTCCTGGACAACCATGCCGTGCCGTCAAGCGCGCCGCCGAGGCTATTGCTGAGGCTCTCGCCGAGCCCACCGCTGAGGCTTGGTGTGGACGTCCCGGACAACCTTGCAAGAGAGAGGCTCTTGCTGAGGCCGAGGCCAACGCTGAAGCTTGGTGCGGACGCCCAGGTCAACCTTGCCGCAAGGCCAAGAGAGATGCATTCGCTTTGGCATATGCTGCTGATGTTGCGCTTGCGCAATTGTAAGTGGCTACTCTCCGTTGCCAATAAAGTCGTTCCAAGACTCGACGTATCGCTGCCCACGGATCTGTCTCGATACATTCTAGTCGACAAGATTACAGCGACCCATCTGTAAATTGCTTCGAATTCGACATGTTGCATCTTTTTGCCTCATTCAGTACATAGACATACACAGTGCGCTAGAACTTTGCGCCGAAAAAAACTTCGCTTGTGTTTCAAAAAAATTTCGAACTTACATTTCAGAACATACACTTCACTTCTTCGCCATCATTGGCTCCTTTGGGATATATAACATGGGTTTTGGGATCTTGAAAAGCAACGCATTAAAAAGATTTCTTAACTTTTCTTAACCAATTTTTACATCAAACTCGGATATTGCTTGGGGCTGGGATGGTGGCTTGATATCTATCGGGCTCTGGACTGGCGTCGGCAGTATTTGTATTATTCATCGGGATGGCATACTTTAGATAAGGTCATATACGGGTCGCATCAGAGATCCTCGCTTTGGCTTCGAAAATGTCATTATTATTTTCCCCGAAGATATTTTGGATCGTTTGGTATGATTTGATTTGATTTGATATGGTGATGATGTTGTGATTGTGGTTGTGATTGTGTACATTCTATTATTAACAACATAGTGAAGATTCTAACATCACTTGATACTTTGATATCCGAATCTTCAGCATTTATATGCCTTAAATCATGCCCTTATTTAGGAAACTTCATAAAATGATTATTCGTTTCCTCTCCTTAAAACTTTCGAAGTCTAAATAACCTTCATGGAACCAACCAGCACTTATTCAAAGCCCCAGAAAAAGCTAGAGCATGGCCTCACTTGATTAGCATTCTTACCAATTCCCTCACTCAAGACTTCTAACTACATTTTCCCGACCGAACATGCAGAAGCTAATCTTAAAGTCATAAGGCAAGGCGAATTGTGATGAACTGCCTGGATCTGGTTGAATGAATTCTGATCACGGTGACAAATTGGAAGCCTGGAGAAACTTTGTGAATGGAAGCATGGGATTTTCTATGGTTGAGTGATACAGTATTAATCTAAAGATTTTTAGAGATATCATGATGTGCATTCTGTAATTGAGAAACGTCGATGAGAATTAACGGAGTTTTGACTTGTCAAGATGATTAATATGACACTATTGGGTGTAACAGCCTACCAGGTGTGACACTGAGGGTAATCTAACTTAATAAAAATACCTACTTTAGTAGCTATCAAAGTTTATATATATATATCATTCTCGATCTAGACTTATGAGCGAAGAATGAGATCCAATAGATAAGATGGAAAGATTTGTTTCGTCTCATCAAAGTTTGAAAGGAAAGGGGTTTCATATCTTGAGTACTGTAAGCAGTTGTCATTGGCCATGATATACTTCAATGTCCGTCCTTAACTGCACATTCTCATTTTACAGAGAACCGCCATTCTATTCACCACTAATTAGGTAGGTTAACAAATATAAAAATTTCTGAAGAGCATGATAACGATCGAGTTTTCCGGTAGATTTCGAAGGATTACAAACCCTCGGTTCACCCTTCTGGTTACAAACATGAGGCGAAAACATAAAATCGCTGTGTGCTGAATCGGATCAAGCTTTGAAAAGCTGGATATACTATCTAGTCTTCCCAAAGAGGTTCTTCTTGGAATTTGACGCACTCACAGTCACAAATTCGAGGTAGTGCTAATTGATACCGTTCAATCATGCACATGTCTAATTCCTCCAAAGATACTGTGTCTGGATCATTGGTCTAAATTTTGTGTTTCCTGATTGTTAGATTGGGTTTTTAGATTCAAAACAGGAAGTCCCATAGACTATGACGGGTTGGTATAAAAAGGTCAAGCATTGATACCACTACAATCATCTACAATCATTATAACTAACGTTCTGACTACCACTGTAAGGCTTCGATTAGGGGATTCATGAGTGATTCATATCACGAAAAAGACGAATCACAGTTTCCGCAACTGCTCGCTTATGACAAATCCATTACACTATTATTAGCGAACATCTGCTAGAGACTCGAGTAACTAATTGCAAAGTTCAGCGAGACATTGTTTCAGAGCACCAGGAATAGGGATATTGTGGTTGCAAAATGAGAATTCGAATAATGAGTGTAGAAGTAGTATAAGTACAATATGATTATTAGAAAGGGAATTATCAAATGTCTGTTAAAGCCTGGAACTTTGTTTTCTTGGTGTCCTGATTAGCAGGTTCGATTTTTCATACCCTTTCATTGTCCCTCTCCAGGAGTGGTCTCTGAATGAGTTTGCATCTCCCCATTTTCCATTCCCATTTTCCATTTGGGTCTACTACCATGAATTCCTTTGTGGTTTGAAAACATTTTCAAAAATTTCGAACAGTTACGTTACTACCAATCTGAAGGAGTGGTGTTTGAATGAGTATCTTCTTTTATATTGTGATTTGGAACTTTCCTTCACTGAAACCAATTGAGCACTCCATATCACTTTCGGGTCTCCAGATATGGCATCTCATTCACTATATTCACAACTTCAAAAAGTGATACAATGATAAGGTTAACAGAATTAACTTTCATCAAATTTACTAGAAGACGGAACTTTCTGAAGGCAGGATAGTCAAAAAAGAAACAATGCAAAATTTGGAATGAGTCTCAGCACAAAATTCAAGGGACAGTGCATGTACTTGATTGCCTTTCATACATTTTTTGGCCGAGTATGTTTTGTGATGGAAGTGTATTGTACAAAATCACATATCATATTTCCTTACGACCGGTTCCACGCACTTCGGTATTCGACTAAACCTCGAGAGTTCAATTCTTTCTTGATAACCTTCAACCTTCCAATTTTTCGTTCCTTGTCGATTGGTGTAATACGTCTTTCAAATATGCTGACGTTTGGTATTGACAGTAATTCTTCTCCTTCTTCTAAGGCTTCACGCAGGGTTCGAGGTTTGGGTGGGGTGATGAGATGTTGCAAGAGCTTTTCTGCCGTACTTGAGGAGTTGATGGCATTGTCGGGTATTCTTATACCTGTTAATTGCATCGTGCGTTTGACAACCTGTAAATTTATCAGCATACTCCTTATAAAATAATTCATGATATAACCTACGGCAAACTTGATCGCTGGGTCTGCAAGAGAAATCTGGAGCCACGAATTCCCCCAAGATGCGACCAGTGCTTCAGCACTGGCCTTCAATGGATCCACGGTTGAGCGATCCGCTGCAACGTCTTCCTCTGATTCGGTAGGATTTCCTTTCTCCACCGTCTCGTCAAGCTTTGGTGTAGGCTCTGGCTGTAATGGATCTACCGCTGACCTATCGGCAGCTACATCTTCTTCAGACTCGGTAGGCGCGCCCTTTTCTGCGGTCTCGTCGATGGAAGAGGTCGCAGCGAGGCGAGCTTTACGTTTTTGTTTGCCTTTTTGGGGGCTGGGGACAGGTGCCAATGATTGGATTATTTGGTCCAGGGAACCATTTTCTAAGAACTGTAGAATAGCACCAGATGCCGAAGGATTGATTTGTACATTTTCAGTAATATCAGGACCCGGCTCAGCCTGTGAAATCTCCGACAAAGGCTTTCCGGCTTGTCTTAAGGCGAAAACTTCCACTACAGCACGATGTAATGCTGCAGTTGCTTCATTAGGATCCTCGATATTTCTCTGCGCAATGAAAACTTTGTATGGATACTTGGAATCCAATTCCTCGTGACCACCAATCCGTTCCAATTCGTACCCATAATCTGCCGGTATATAATCGGGGGCATCCTCAACTGATGTTATCTCCTTCGATTCGTAATTTTGTTCCGGTTCTTGTATGGGCACTTGACTAGGCCCATTATAAGGGTCTGAAGGTGTGGAGGGGGGTTGCTTGAACAGGTTTCGTCGCACTCGCTCGCTGAATGATTCTTTGTCTGTCCTTCTTAAAGATGTTGAGAATGAGGAAGTCTGATTTCTGCATGCCGAGCAACGGTATGCATATGAGTTTTGCGATATCGAGCAGGTACGTAAGAGATCAATTGACCTATCTATTCTTGTTATTCGACGCATTTTGTGTGGATGAAGACTTAGAAGTGCGATGAGGTTATTGAATATCGCTTTCAGCTTGAACTTTTTGGATCAAAACGGGCTAGTCTGTAAAAAGACTAGCGTAATCTAATCACCATCTGGTGAACCTACCTACTGGGGCAGCCGCAACATCACCTATCTCATTGCATTACGATTGTGGTAACAATCAGCTTCAATGGGATACTAATTGCGAATTGCAAGACCTCGACGGTTGACGATGGGATTAAGTTCTTTCTCGCGCATTTAACAGCAATTTCACCAATGTTTGAATAACCCAAGTACCCACGACTCAAAGAAGCTTGACACGTCGCTAGATAACGAAGATGAGGGGCATATACTTTCTCCTTGTGCTGTGTACGTTGATTTTTTCAACATTAGCGGCCTGTGAGTATATAATGAATGTTAATGATATTTCTGATCACTAATCGTGTATACAGCACCTCTGTCTTTTTGCAAATGTACCTGCTTCACTAATAGCACCATCATCCCCCTTTCTTCGCACTCGAGCTCTTCATCCGATAAAACAGATTCAAAACACGATTCTCGTGCCCCTCCTGCGACATGTGCTATGTGCAATCGAGCTTTCTGCCTCGCTCAGCGACTACCAATATGTAAAGAGGCTGAGGAGAAAGATGTCTTCACAGCATGCTTTCAGCGAGATAGCAGAAAAGATCAGATTGTAGTGCTGACTTTCATTGCCGGTACTTTAGGTTTGCTTGGCTGGGCAGCGGTGAGGAAAGTCGTTGATAAGAGGAAGGGCTTGAATGTTGGAATTGGAGACACACAACAAGGGTACACGCCTGTTGGGACTAGATGACCACATATTCTGGAAATCAAACCGCGAGGAGAACTGCTCAAATCATGCATAGAATGAGAGAATAAGTCTTTCTTTTCTAGCATTTGCTACATGATCAAAGCCTTTTGTTCCATAACTATGTCGGCAGCATGTGCAAATGAGTGCCAGCATGAGTTCTAGTCACACGAAGACTACCTTGCGGTATCCTTGGGACTCCAATTGAACTCTTAAAACAGAATTCCCAGCCCATTTGGTATGGAAAGAAGGTTGCCGAAACTTTGGTTTATGGCCGCCCTGGGAAGGAACAACGGGTTAATCAATGCAATGAGCACCATATCCTTCTAACTAAATACTTGTAACTACATTTTTTACATCCAAATACCGTTCACACACCATTGTTTCAAAGAACAACACAGTTTTGCACTTTCACCATTTACTTTTAAGCCCTGAAATTAGTATCTCTGTGCGTCATTACATTTAGAACCTTCGAACACAGCCAAAATATGCCAGAACAAGTTTCCGGGTGAGCCCTTCATATTTATGGCCAACTTTCGCATGGTTATGACAGGCCTGCTGCAAGGAATGATTCCCGAAAACCCTGGTTTCAAGTTTGTAGACCAAATCGTGGCACGCACTCAAAAAAGATAAGTAAGATTATTCCTATCTTGTTTTGCAGGCAGCAATCGAAAGCATGGGGGTGTCTTAGGAGCAGAAGAACCAACACGCGGGATGGGCCGAATATGGGCATATTCATCAGATTGTTCCCGGGCATAACACACGTCCACCCAGTCCGTCAAATCATTACATTCAATGCCCTCCGCCCACCGAACCAATTCATTTCCTTCCGCCCAAGCCAATTCATTACGAAATTTCATACCTTCCGCCCACTCAGCCAATCCATTACAGCAATTCATGGGATTCGAGGCAAGGAGACTCAACAAGACCCACCCGAGTCGAGCATACGAGTCCTTGAACGAGGCCGACCGAAAGTAACGGTTCATCTTGTCTTCCACGTATAATTTCCTTAGACCCCCTCCAACAGATTGAGCTGGATAATATGCAACAAAAAGAACTGCAATCTTCCATTGTTACCGCCTCACGATCCAATCGCAATTGTTTTGAGGAATAGGAGCAAGTCCACGGCCAGGTCGCAGTACAAGTTGAAGAAATGAGAAATACACCGATCTTTCATTCCAACCCGATTCAATCGAGTCTTCTGCAACAACAGCAAAAACCTTCCAAAGATTTTCGACCCTTCTCAGGCACAATCGATCCATATTTCATTTTCCTCGACGTACAGCGTGAAAAGGCCTCAATCAGCCTAGATCTCGGACGAAATCACAATTGAGGGCTGCTTGTGCATTGGAACGGAATGGAAGATCTACTTATCCAAGTTATAAGGGACTGGCACGTGTATTCTCGATCATTAGTGAACGATAGATAATTTGTGTACTATTTTCTTCCGTAGTCGACCTTGGGTACTCATTCCGAGCCTTCCATTACTAAGACCTTTGATATCAACTCCCCTCGCCAATCGTAGGAGTCCTAACTTCTTCCATGGAATTTGCGCAATATCAAGTAAGACGGAAGGGCTTCTATTTTGTTCATCCGACTTCTGTTGTTATAGATACGACTTTGAATGGTAGGGATATGGGTCTTTAAGGATTGGGACATCTCTATCGTAGAAAGCACTGAGACTTTTATATAGAGAGGTGTTCGCAATCTTAGCATTTCATAACTACTTGAACCGCTCTGGAAGGTGGAGCATAGACTCATTAGATAGTATCGATTTTCCTTCACCACCCTCTACTCTTCCTAAAATGCTCAACCTCGCTCATCTCATTATTCTCCCCTGTCCGCCGTCTTCTTTCTAGCCTCCCATTCCGTGATGGCAAGCATACACCACTTGATCCTTTTCTCCCTTCTATCTTCATCAGTCCCTTTTTTCTCATCCCGAAAATCTGTTTCCATCGTGACATAATCGGTTGATTGGTGATACTCTGGTTCACATTCTGGACAACCATAGCCTGAATTGATTACTGTGCGTTCGAGTACCGAGGGACAAAGTGTCGTTCCAGACCTTTGCCATTGATCCAGTGGCGGAGGAAGTGATAGGTTGTGAATTGCTTGTGGACAGGTCGTTATGATTTGGCTAGATGAGGTAGAAGAGTTAGGTTCTGAAGGTCTGGAGTGGACGGTGCGAGTGGCGTGGCGAAGAGATGTTGTAACATGGTTACATACTTGGTAGTAGGTGTTGACCAATTCGCAGGGCGTCGATGTGGATTCCGTTGCCATATTTGGGTGATTTTCTTTCTTTTTGGGTTCATCACAGGCATGGCAGGATTTGGGTAATTGTTGTTTATCATGGGTAATTTCATTGCTTGTCAAAGAATTGGTTATGTCCCGTTTTGGGAAAAACGTGGGAACGGCTTTGTGGAATTTTGAAAACGACTAGAACAATAGCTTTGTGAACTTGGTCCTTCTACTCCCTCCCACTTCAATCTTGAATCTTTGGACCTACAGTCGTGGACAAGCAAACACATACAAAAAATTCTTTAGAAAAAAAAGTAATTTTTTTGTATATCAAAAAATAGCTTTAAATCAAAGGAGTATATTAAAATAAAAAGTTTTTTAAAAAAATTATT
>NGKJ01000003.1:612934-703005 GCA_002162495.1 Myriosclerotinia curreyana
ACCAAAATCTAGACTTTTTTAATATAAGATATTATCTTCTTAACCAATTTATACGGTACACGCTGCAACCTCCTCAATTGAGTCACCATTCTCTTTCTGTAAAGAAGATGATCGATATCGCTTCAAGAGGATATGAGAAAAGTCTCCGAAAACCCCACTAATGATCGCATCGCCGAAGTTGAGCAAGGCTCATATTGAATCAAATGGTAGGTAATGAGACTTGACGCAAACGCTGGAGTAACGGTCGCAGAAGAAGATTGAGCTGTTGGTCCTGGCGATGCCGACATCGAAGCCAATGAGCAATGACGCTGGGGGTCGAACGGCTCCTCACCCAAGTAACCCCTTCATACTGATCAACTTCGGCTCTCTTTCTCGCCTTATCCTCCTCTGTTCCCTCCTTTCTTCCCACCTCTCATACATCGCCCCTCCATATTCCGATATCTTTGAGCCCAGAAAAACAACCGTCAGAAGACCAAGTAGGCAGACGTAAGTCAGGACATATGCAACCACAGGCCATATGGCAAGACGAACCCAGGGTTCAAATTTATTGGTGCATGGGTCGAACATTGCAGAATGCGGTATAGAGGTGCAATTTTCTGGAATAATTGCTGGGTCATCGATGATGGCGAGGTCATAATTTCCGCGAACAACTACTAGGACGGAGTCTATTATGAGGAATTTGAATATTGTGTACGGAAGCATCGCTATGGCGTACAAAAGGTAGATGGGGTTGAGAAACATGATTGTAGGTTGGTCGAGGTAATTTGGTGAAATTTTAGGATTGGTAGGTATTTTGAAAATATGATAATCTTTTCTCTTCAATCGATGAGAACAAGAAAGTAACTTATATATGCATCAATCGATTGTAAGTTAGTAATACCATCATTCAATATTCGAGCCAAGTCACGCTAAATCCACAAATTATTCCTAATTTGGATATTGATGACAGTATACTTAACTTAGTAACTTTAGACCTCTGTGCTTAAAGAGAGCATAATTCTAACCTAATGCTCTAAGAATGATACCATCTTTTGAGATCTAGTATAGTTCGATTTCAAACCCAATGACTGAGCTAGCTACCTTGCCAATAGCTATAGCTCGCTGCTCTCTGATTCAATCACCATATATTCCCGTGTCTAGAGTGGTCGATCAGTCAACTAGTTGACAGTAGTTGACAGTTAGTTACTAAGCGAAAACTAATAATAAGAATAAGAATAAGCTAAGTTAGCGAGCAGCGAGCTAAATCTTTAAAACATCATCATCAGTTAATCAACGAAGTTAATCAACAAAGTTATTTTCCAACTAAATATTTTCAATAATAATGATGATGATGATGATGATGATGATGACATAGTATAGCAAGAACATCTTAGTCCCTAATCAAAGCAACCACTAATTAACAAAACTTACATCTTCCTCGCGGTTTTAAGAACTTTGAGGTCTTTTCTTAATTTTTGGAGTTGGAGATCTAGCTATCTTGAGCAGCGGGATATACATATAGATGAAATAATGATAAAACCAATTAATTATTCTATTCTATTCTATTTTGATCACTATATATTTCCAAATTTTGTCTAATGAAAGAAATCCATGGAATAGTTCAAAAGCTGACTCAAGTTCGTCCTTGTGTGACTTTATTAGTTAGTATTTTACTAAGGGTCATCAATTATCCATCCCACCAATGATGTGTCATATAATTGTTTTATATATAATAAGGGAGAGAGCTATTAGAAGGATGATCTGTTGATCCACTTGGATTGTAGAAGATGTCGAATTTATTGAAAAAAGTATCGATTTTATGTTATGGGAGCCAGCCAGTCACGCAATTAATTCATTCGAGTCACGTAATTCAGATATAACAGATATTTGATAGAGCGTTTATATTTTGAGAACCCCCCTCCCCCCTCTTCTCTAACCTCATCCATCAACCTAACCACCACAATAGCGCCAACCAAACAAACTAAAAACTATGCACAACCAAAAAGTATAAAAAGTCAAAATCCAGCGAAGAGAATTCAACGTCATGGAAGAACATTCTATCCTTCGATATCCTCAAGCCGATCAGCGGCGAGTATACAACAAAAAGGAGGTTTGGTTTTCCGTGCCTGCAGCCCATCCTTAACCATAATGAAATAAAAATCCAAATTCAATCAATCCGTACCAATTCCATCAATCTTCATCATGAAGTAACATCCAAGATGAAGGATACATCTTCAGGTCATCACAAGTGATAAGCTTAAGCGGAAGTGTAAGTCGGAATCGAGGTATTTAGTAGAATTTCCGGGAAATAGATTAATCAAAACTCCAGGTAACGAATCAAAGTATGGTCGAGGGTATATTTTGGTCGTTAATCGGGGGTATTCGTGTTTGAAAAAAGTGAACAAAAATAATGGCGTGAGAAGAAAAAGAATAAGTTATCGTCAAGCCGTAAAGGGGGTTTCGTAAGAAGAAGTGTGAAGTTTGGAATGTGAAAATGTGAGAAGACGTCGCATCGAAGATTTCGTGAGGAGGTGGAGAATTTGATAGGTGCCATAATGCATTCCTGGCAAACGATATAGACGCCTGAATGGAATGTCGATAAATCAAAGAATGATCATCGCCACTAGGTCCCGCATTCCTTGTCTTGAATCGATTTGTTTGTTTACAGGAACGCTGCAATAACCATAACAAACAACCCCATCATACCATAATTTCCAGCTTGAACGGTTGGTGCTGCACCAACGAAATTTGAAGGGGAAGCTGGTGAAGCTGAAGCTGATGCGCCAAGCTTTGATGTTGTGGATGCAACAATGGTCCCAATTGATCCTGTACCAGTAGGTACAATTACGGAAGTATTGTAATTTGCGTAGGTCGAAGTGACGGATGCGATGACTTGAGAAACTGTGATGGTTCGAGTGTGGGTTGATGTAGAGGTGAAGGTTGTAGTTGAGGTAACCGATTCTGCGCATACACATGCGACCAAAATGGAAAGCAACAATGTTGTGAGATGTTGAAACTGCATTTTGTATGTAGGATATGAAGTATTCTTGAGTAAAGAAGTTGAATGTTTGAATTTATTGACAAGAAAGTAGATTTTGAAGATCTAAGGGTAGGTAATGTAGATGGAATTGAGTAAGTTGGAAGTTTGTAGTTTGTAGTTTTTGATAGATGGTTGTTTCGAGGAGGAAGATATATATCAGAAAGATATTGATCAAGGTGTTGGGGGTATTGTATTGAGCTGTATTGTATGTATTGAATTGTGTTGTGTTGTATTGTATTGTATTGTATTGTATTGTATTGTATTGTATTGTTTCAAGAGTGGAGTGCTTTGGCTCAATAGAAACAATAGAAACAATGTTGGATCGGTGAAATAGGTGAATAGGTGAATAGGTTGTATCGAATGATGGGTGATGGGGTGATGAGTGAATCTTAAATGAGTGTGAGTGTATTATTTTGATGATGATGATGATGATGATGATGATGATAATATTGATGATAATAGACTTTGCCAACGAAGTCTTGATTTCTCTGAAGCAAGCTGCAGGTAATGAAAGTGTGTGGTGTGTGTTGTATGAGAGTTGAGTGGGTGATGTTGGTAAAATGTAAAAGGAAGGAAGAAGATATAAGTGATATGATACTGAGTGATATAAAGTGGGTCCTTGTTATATTAAAGGTGATCTGTGATTGGTGATTAATGGGATGAGGGTAACGATTCGGGTCTTTTTTCCTTCTCTTGGTAAGACGAAAAAGGAAAGAAATAATAAAATTGAAATTAGTTGTATTGTACCTACTTCGTACTTCATACCGCTACACCGTATATTATATCTCTTATCTCTTATCTCTATCATCATATTTAATTTAATTTAATTTCAATTCATTTTCTTTTTGATCATTCATGACTTACTACCTAGTTATCTTAATATATATCACTCTCTTTTGTCTTCTCTTCTTTACTCCCTTCACTTCTTTCCAAACATCATAATTATTAAAAGTAAGAAACAAAATGATATTAAATTCCCCGTTAATCATTTCAAAGTTAATCCCCACAATCAGCAACCATCATACCATCATACCATCATACCGCCCGCAATCTTAAAAAGTTTCTCAACGTGATAATCAAACTAGTAAGGATTAATTTCGAGACGATTCTCGTTTTGATAGGCGCTTCGTAAACAAGCGAGATTTAAGTGGGGTCTCGGTAGTACTGGTACCTGAATTAGCGGTTTTAGCGGTTAATCTATGGATGGTTATATCCATCCATCCATCCATCCATCCATCCATTGCTACTCTTCATAGATGAGATGAGGTGTGATAAGATGAGATGAGATAAGATAAGATGCAATTAATCTTCAGCGGTTAATAAATGTAACCATATTAACCAACTGCTACAGCCTTAAAAGATCCTTTTCCATCTTAACCAAAGCAATTCTTATTGCTTTGGGAAAGGAGCCGAGTGGAAATTTGGAAAGCAACCTTGGAATACCTACCTTCACACTTCACACTTCACACACACTTCTCGCAATCCCTCCCTCATCCTGAACTCGACCACGAAATCCATCTCGCGAAAACAACTAATCACTTATTTTAGATTGGAGAATAACCTCATCCTTTCCTTCCTTTCCTTTCCTTTCCTTCCTTTCCTTCCTTTCCTTCCTTTCCTTCCTTTCCTTCCTTTCCTTCCTTCAAATCCATGCTGCGCCATGTCTTTCTTTCCTCCTTCAATTCTTCACACTCTCCAAACAATCTCTTGAAGCGTCTCTAATAATTTCAATTTGGCTTTCTATCTCCTTCATCCAATCCTTTCAAATCATCTCTTCCTTTCTCAGATCCAAACAATATTATTTTAACAAGGGGTCTTACACTTTGGACTGTGTCACAAGTGTTGATTACGGCAGGATAACATCTCATTTTGTATTTTGGTCTTTGTTGAAATGTATAAACTCTAGCTCCATCATGGAGTCTCCATGATTCTATTCTGTACAAAACCAAGGTGCCTGAGCTACAATCTTCTTGCTTAGTCATGATTTTGACCTGGGAGAGAGAACAAGACCATTGTTCATGAATTGTTCATGATCAGGTCCTCCCTTTGTGGCAAATTCTACAGAACAAAGGTATCCTGCACGGGTAACAGATAATACAATCGCATTGTACTTAATTTGTTCCGAGCTTATTTGAAAGGTATTTCGAATGGATTCTGATTGTATCTTGAGCTTGCATGTGTGACTATTTAGTATTCAGCCTGAACAACAGCAATGAACATCTTGCCGAACAACGCACTTTGAATTTTATAAAAGGTAGAGCGTTCGTCATGTTAACTCCAATCATCAACTTACACTTCATACAACAACAACAACAACACATCAAGATCAACTCAATCAAGCAAATTTGTTAACTAAACTTACCCAGTTTAAATCAACAAAAACTTGTCAAAATGAGTAACCCAATTCAAAAAACTGGCGAAATCATCTGTGGCATCTGTGGAGAGAACTTTCCCAATCTCCGCGCTCGGCAGCTCCACAAGCTCGCTCGGCATGCAAGAGAGAGATTCCATTGTGAAAAGTGTAACCAGAGATTCTATGACAAAGAAAGCCTCGCTAAGCACTTAGATCAAGTGCACGGAGAGCGCCTGCCACGTTGCAAAGAATGTGATGTGACCTACAATACTGTGCGACTACTCGAAGGCCACAACCAGAAATATCACGGCACTTTCCCATGTTCCCATCCAAATTGCAGGTACAAACTTCATACTTTGGCGCAACTAAATAAGCATGTCGCCGGTCATTCAGCAGATGTAGGCCGATACCAATGCACTCAATGCGACAAGAATTTCAAATATCCCATTAGCCTCACGCGCCACATGGAGTGTGCTCACGCTGATCACAGTTGCATCTGCACCTTTGAAGGCTGTGACGCCAAGTATACGCACCCAGATAGTTTGAAGGATCATGAACTACGAGCCCATACCGACAAGGTTTACAAAAACGCCATTTGCAAAATCTGTGGTCATGACTTCAAAGGCAACAAGGCTCACCTAGCCTCCCACATGAACACAAAGCACTGGTTGGAGAACTTCAAGAAGGAGTTTGGAAAGGCTAAGGAAAATGGGGATAGTGAGGAGGAACCTTTCATTCCTCCCCAAAAGCTTTCCATCACAGGACATTGAGCAGACGGGGCTAGACACGAGATCCTGAATCCTTGGAGTGATGCGGGTAACCGGTTTGTCACTTGATCGTTTTCTCGCACTGTAATCCCGTATGGACAGACAGTAATAAATTGGTAAGATCTTCCATCTTTCATTTGTATGAACGAACGGAGCAGAGTTTTTGCTTTTCAACTTAACAAGAATCAGAAAAAAAAAGAAGAAAAAAAAAACCAACTTTCATTTGTTATGAACGAACGGAGCAGAATTTTTACTTTTCAATGTAACAAGAATCCGAAACAACCAAAAAAAATCCCCCCAAAAAACCCCCAAATAATCAAAAAAATATCTTTTCTTTTAAATATTTCTCCCTCCCCCTTTCTTATTTCTCCCCCTTTCTTATTTCATATGCTATAATCTTCAAGTGTAAATTCGTGATTCAACGCCAAGTAGGTTCTATATTGCATTGTCTTGATACCTGTTGCCACGACTCGCTCTGTTAGCTCTGTTATGCCTACTGTTGAGGAAGAAGGTAGGTACACCTCAAAGTCGTGCAAGTGTTAGAGTCGCAATGGATTCCGCATTGATCTTTACTGGAAAGTGCTCAGTGAGTCGGTGGTCGGTGTTTTGTCCCATGATAAGGCAAATTGTGTGTGTGTGTGTCGCCTTTTGTATAGCAAAGGATGAAGAAAAAGGTCTGGGCAGGTGGACGCAGGGTCGTTTCTGTATCACTTTACTCTAAAGTACTTGTAAATTACCGTTCATTTCTCGTTGACGCTTTACCACTATATCGTGTTTACCGCTCCCTTCAGTCCTTCTTTTGTAGAGATGCGCCAGGTTGCGTTTCCCAACACGCGCCTACCTATGTGAATCAAAAAGACCCGAGCCTTGACAAACCATTCGTTCGGAAAGCTCCCGTGTCACGAGTATTCGATAATGAAATCATCGAGGCTGCCTGCCTCAATTTATCGAAGGGGGGGGGTGGATGAAGATGCATTCGTGTATAAGTAAAATCGGTCACTATCATGTCATGGCTGTATAATATCCTATGGGATCTCTGGGGATTGCCTTGACGTGATGGTGTTGTGGTCACGGTAACGTATGACTTGTACCCAAATTGAGTATGCTATTAATACCCGTATTAACGGAAGGTTAGCCCATAGTAGAGCTGTTTATTGTATAAACGCACATTTAGGAATTTGGCGAATGCGACGTAGAGTTCTACAGAGCTAATAATAATAAGTGAATGCTCGACTCGATTTCCTTCTCGGACTGCAACCAATCACAGGAGAATGATGGGTTTTGATCCGTGTGAATATGTTCCCGACAAAAAAAATGACCCTATTACATCGGTGACGGGTGTATAAGTAGAATGGTGTCGAAGTTATCATATCAACTCCAGCCTTCCAGGTTGTTGAGTCATCCGCCAGACTATGCACTGCGTGAAGCTTATATTATGGAAGTAAAATTTGCGGGTTGAAGTTTTTTTTATTATACATTTATTTGAAATCAATGCGGGCGACGAGTCAAACGGAACCTGGAACTCTTAGATAACCTAACCTTAGCATGCATTTATGTAAGGGAAATCTCCATTTCTTGACATGCACCAAAACTATTTAATCCGACAGACCATGGTGTAACCCTAGATCCTTCCATCTTGAATTCCTACTTCTCAGGCTTTTTACCCACCTTGACATCGTCAGGCCTTATCCACGTTGGGATCTTTGAAAGTTTATTATTCGAATCATTCTTATCTGCGAATTGACATCCTATAGCGATCATAAGATCTATCCCCCCAGGTATCGGAATCCCACTCCGCCATCGAGCTGGGTGTGTGAGTTGTGGGGGGACCCCGGGCTGATCTCCAAATATTCTTCGCCATGGATGATTCATATCATTCCATTGTTTTTCCTTCTCCTTTGCAGATTCGGGCAGAGAAGCCCTGGTGTTGGCGAATGTTGGCTTGACATACCTAAAGTCCGAAGGTCGAGCCGGAGCAGGCATGTTGAGCAGCATGGGCTCGTAGATCTGCCATATAGGTAAGGACTTTGATCTGGGATCCTGCTTCACCTTCTCCGGCAAGGAACTAATGGATAGTCGGATGAACTTATGGGGACTGTTGAAATTTCCCCTTATCGTTGGCGCAAAATGCCGTTCTGGATCATCAACTGGTCCACCCGATATCGCGGGTCCTTTTGGTTGATAAGTGAAAATCACAAGTAGAATCCCATACAAATCCGCAGTAATTTGTTGAATATCCTCATGCTTAATTGCACAATACGGTATCCCCAATCTTTCAGTCAATTTTAAATTATTCTGACCTTTTCGCGTTTCGTTCAGCGTCTTGTATAGCTTGTGGCGGGGATGCTTTTCGTTTTCGAGAGCTCGGTTGACCCACGTTCTATGTTGGGCCTTCACGATAGGAAAAAGTTCCCAGTTCCCATAAACACACCAAGCCACTGTGGTCTTGTTAGAATCCAATCTTCCTTCTCGG
Organism: Myriosclerotinia curreyana; assembly: GCA_002162495.1. Classification (NCBI taxonomy): domain Eukaryota; kingdom Fungi; phylum Ascomycota; class Leotiomycetes; order Helotiales; family Sclerotiniaceae; genus Myriosclerotinia; species Myriosclerotinia curreyana. The sequence goes on from NGKJ01000003.1 coordinate 621,547, forward strand.
GGAGAGACTTCGGGGTAGCATTACCAGCTCTGTAATATGAATTCGATATATCCCAGATGACATTTCGCCGACCATCAATGTATTGTTCATCGGCCGGGGAGCTTCGAACGATGTTAAATTTTGTTTCCTCAATCAATGGAAAGCCGGCCACTCCGATCTCGGTGAATGGTTCCAGTCGTTTCTTCTTCACCGTGGGGGTAAAGAGTTGATACTCCTCCATGGTTTGCTGTAGCTTGTGATCCGGCACGTTCTCCATATCCTTTAAGTCAAGCAATGGGAGCGGGGGAACCTCTTGCCCGTAGAAGGTGGAAAGCCATTGGATGACGTTAAAGGGAGGGATATTCTGAAGATTGTCTCTCCCAGGTTGTAACGGTATGTAGTCACTGATGTCTCTTTTCCAAGCACTTGTCTTCCCCTTGATCTTCGTATCAAATGACCAATGTAGGTTATAGGCTTTCGACATATTGAGCTTATAGTTTACAGACACCCCGAACTCAAAGTTACTGTGGAAGCGTGAGTATAAGTATATCTCGTTACATGTTTTAGGAAATCATTGATGTTATCCGCTTTAGATGCTTTCTTGTAATAAATTAGTCTTTGTTTTCCCCATCACAGTCTTTTGGCTTGGGAATCGAACAAAGCAAAGTCCAAGTCCGGTCTTGACATTTGGTATCCTTTGTAGGGACAAAGAATTCGATATCTAGAGCTGATGCGGCTGCGGCTGCACCTACAGAGTATTATTTTTGATGAAGAACAAGTGTATCGAGGCCATACTGTTTTCTCGCCGTAGAGTATGAATGATATTGAATGTACCTGGCGTCGAAAAATGCCAGTCACGTATCACCTGATTGTAAAAATTACTTACTATTTTTCTCGCATATTATGATTCGGGTTATTGATCATACATCAAGATAAACGACGTTTCAGCTTTTCAAAAATTGCAATCATACCATCTTCTCAATAGTACATATGGTTAAAATATAGAAACGATGTTGAATATTATTGTTGGAAACACGTGTACAGGGCTAGGGCATCGTACTAGGTATGGAGCACCTCCACCACCTCAATATATATGTGTCCAATATAGATCTCACCTCCATAGACACTTAGTTCAATGATATCCGTACTTCTCTCTCTCCATATTCCAACAACTATATATGCAAAAAAAAAACCAATTGTAATCGAAAAAAAAAAAGACCGAATCAAAATATTTAAAGCACACATACAACCCCAACCTATTTCTTTCAATCCTAAGTAAACTTGCACAAACTTCCTCTAGGAAATGACCTTTGCTGCTTTCGCGGTCGTCCCTTTTTCGCGGGGCCGCCTTAAAAGTTACCAAGAGCCACTTTAGATGTCTTTTGGGAGGCTTTTGACTTCTTGTTTCCTGGCTATTTTTCATCTTCCGCTTAACTACTCAAGCTGGAGAGATCGATAGTTACCGGCGGGCCAGCTTTCTTTGTGGCTGCTTTCTTGGGTCCTGCTTTCTTGGGTCCTGATTTCTTGGGAGCTGCTTTCTTGGGCACAGCTTTCTTGAGAGCTGGCAGAATATCTTCAAACCCCTCATCGTCGCTAACGAGGTCAACAATGCTCTTTTTAACCCCTTTCGCGGGCCCCGCTTTCGTTGGAGCTGCCTTCGTTGGAGCTGCCTTCGCCGGAGCTGCTTTGGACCGCGGTGCCTTCTTCACAGACCCTTTCGGAGCTGGCAGAATCTCTTCAAAACCCTCATCATCGCTAACGAGGTCAACAATGCTCTTTTTAACCCCTTTCGCGGGCCCCGCCTTCGTTGGAGCTGCCTTCGCCGGAGCTGCTTTGGACCGCGTTGCCTTCTTCGCAGACCCTTTCGGAGCTGGCAGAATCTCTTCAAAACCCTCATCATCGCTAACGAGGTCAACGTTCTTTTTAATTCCTTTCGCGGGCCCCGTTTCCGGTTTGGATAACAATGTTCCTAGATTCTTTCCCAGGTCCTTATTAGACGGCAGAGCTATCTGCTTCACCGAATCTTTTGATGGCCCTGCTTTAGTCTTATCATCATCATCCAACCACCACTTCACCGAAGTCGGGTCGTTTTTCTTTTTCGCTTCCGCCTTCTCCTGCCTGATCCATGTGAAGACCAAATCTATATCAAGACCCCCGTCTGCAGTATTGATACCAAGAACCCTGGTAAGATCTATATCACTTGGTGGCGGAATCGTAGGCTGCGCGATCGGTGGAGGGAAGATGGCTTTGCCTCTCCCACCTGGAGGTCGCTGTTTTGCCCATCCTGGACTAGGCTTTATAAGTTTGCCATCCGGAAATGGAAATTGTGCTTCGGGATTATCCTTGGGGAATAATGATTGATAGTGATTCCTATTAATGATTTGGAAGAACTTATGGCTTGCATTGTATTGGCCGAATAGGCCGATTGTCTGATAATCTTTCCTCACTGCTTTTATTTGCGCCTTTGGTATGCCAGGAGGTAAGAGTTCCTCGTATAGAATTATAAAGAGGTTGAAAATGTCGGCTGTTACGTTGAAAAGCTCAGAGGATTGCCAAGCCTAAAATGATTTGGTTAGTGGCCGCACAATCATCTCTCTGCGATGGTGACTGGAACTTACGTGTGGTATACTTAGTTGCTGCCACATATTCAATTTGGCATTTGCACTTCTCTGAGCATTCAAATGCCAATAAAAGTCATATCGTGGGTGAGCAGGATGCGTAAGCACCCATCGGAAAAAGAATAAGTGGGCATATTTCATGCAGTGCCAATATATGGGCGTTCCATATAGAGCCGTCGAAACTATTACTTTTCAGTACAGACTCTTACCAAATTATAAAGATAGAAAGATAAAACTTACCAGCAGCAAAAAAGCAATCCCCTCCGGACGATTTCGCATTGCTTACGCAAAACAACTGTTCATCCATATACTTGTATTCACCCCTGCACGGTTCGGCCGATAGCATGGGCATCATCCTAAGTTCTGGGAAGGCCGTCCGTGAATCCAGGATACTATCTCGTATCGATCTATCCTCATCCGCTTTTGGATTATTCTTCCACTTATATTCAAATTTCCCGGGACCTTCGAATTCTCCGCGTAGTCTATCGGTATCGGGATTTTTGGCCCTGGGAGTGCGATCAGCTTGTGGAGACAAGGGTACGATTCCTGGCGGTCGTGCTGGACGAGGACGGCCTGGAGGTTTCTTCAAAGGTTGAGGGAGTTCCTTCTCTTTGCCCTTGCCCTTGTCTACTTTCTGCTTCTTCGCCGGTCCATCCCCCTCTTCATCTCCACCAGGGCGAGGCCGCTTCTTGGGCATTTCAGGATCGTCAGACTGTGAGAATCCTTCTTGCATCTGTTCCAAATTATCCTTCGTCGCATCCAACTCTTTCTTCTTTTTCTTTTTCTTTTTGTTTTCGTCTTCCGGACGCCTTCGTCTGGGATTTATCTCATGCCATGGAGCATTCCGTTGTTCTTCACTAAGCCATTGTCTTGGCTGTGTTAATTGCGTCCCTGCTGTGACTGGTTGCTGATTTGGGCGCTCATCATGATCTGCCGGTTCCAGAGGTTGAGTTAGTTGGGGTCGTTTGAAGACGGGGCGAGGTACGTTGATGTTAGGGTCGCGGGCAAGGAAACGTTTGAGCTTTTCTTCATCCATGATGTTATTGTTGGTTATTTGTGATCCAAGTGGAGAACAGGGTTGTTTTTACACGGCTGAAGTTCTGTCTAATATGACTTGGAGAGTCTCGAATCCAGTTTTCTCGCTATTGTATGATATCGTAGATACTGAATTTCGTATGAAGTTTTCTATAGACTTTGATAAAGAGCTCACTACACTTTATTTCGAGCTAAAATAGACAATTGTGACGTTTTGGGATGGGGATGAAAGAGTCGACTGGACAGACAAAGACACCTTTGCCGGAATTAGGTGCTGATACAAAGAGTAGTCTCTTGCGCACCCTGATATCCTCATACAATGAAACTCTTGAGTCTTGAACGATTGACTGGGAATAATTATTTGAAAGGGTTGAGTGCGGCGGTATTAGATCGCCTATTATGACCCCGCCAAACGGGAGGAAGGGGTAATGAAATGTGTTTAGCGACATCACCAACTCGCTTGTTCTACGCCTGTAACATTTATAATTGGCGAAACTTAATTTCTATTTAGTATAGCTGTAATTCCTTGTGAAATCTACGAGAACGCTTATTTATTGTATAACAGGGATATCAGACGAAGTATGTTTATGTTTACTGCCATTGAGTTTATCCCGCAGGCTTCCCATGGTTGTATCTTTGCCATCTGAATAACACCGTAATTTTATATACTCTTTTCTGCATATAGAGCAAGCTGGTCCCAACCTCAGTTGAAGTTATTGGCACTGATATATTTCAATTTATATCCTGCCCCGAACAACGACCTGCGGACTTTAACCGTCTCAATTTTTTTTTATAGAAATGAATAACTTCGGAAATCACCAAAATTTATAATCAAAAAATCTTTCAGTTTCCACGGACCCCAGCTAAGTATTGACGTTTTAGTCACTTAAGTAAGCTTGGTTGCTCAATCTCTGTACTGTAGATGCTTATCTGGACCTACTCAATAGACAAATTTGCTCGATAGCAAAAGGGCTTTGACGAGTGCCAAAACTGGCAACAGTATTCGATCAATCACAAGTAATTATCCTCAATCGACACCAACATCAGATTCTGATAAATATCCTTCGCTGAAATGTCTCAGATGAGATTCGTTGAGATGCAAGTTGGCTCTGAATCTGACTGATGAAAGTTGGATAAACGAATTCACAATGTATTCTCTAAACAGAAATGTATGTCATTCAAAGGAATTCAATTAAAACTGTTGGCGAGGGAGCAGACCATGGTCTATGAAATCTTTCTCCATCATTGTCCACTACAATTACAAGATAAGATAGTAAAAGGGCACCCAAGAATGGAAAGGATTAAGGAAAGACCTAACCAAAAGCCAACTTGCTTCATATACTCTGGTGAAAAAGCTCCAAACTAGCAAAGCATCATCAGAACTTTTTTCTGCATCTATCACTCAGCCATCTGTGAGTCCGACGACGCATCTGAGACCGACAATAATGCCTCTGATGCCATATTATAGGCCATAGTATCCTTAAACTCGTAGTGCTAGTAAGTTACTATTGGATGAACTTGCTAGATTCACTGATCATCTACTTGTCTGCTATTGAAAACCACTCTCGTCTGATATCAATGGTATGGTCACTATCAACAACTGTTAATCCGCGTCTAATTACACCTAACAACGACAATCGAAACACTCATAATCCATAATGACAGCAACGGCATGGATTTGGGATGAAAATCAAAACCCAAAACAGCGAGTATGCTTTACTGCGTGATCACTGAATGAGGACGATCACAACCCGCCCATAGTGTGGCATTAACATCTATTGAAGAAGAATCTAGAGAGCCATAATAGAACGTCTTGGGCCAGTTGGAAAAAAAAAGACTCCCGTCGGAGGGCAGTGAATGGGATACGGGGAAGAGTGCCACGACAGTCTGGCCATTCATTTTGGAATTGGCGATTCGTGAGTTGATAAGAATTGAATTTACAACGAAGTTCAGCAATCAAAATCCCATAAGGTCATTCACCTTCACCCACCGCCTCTCCATAATCGATCAACGAGGTCAAAAACATTTCGGGGTTCCACAACCAGATATATTTCCGAACAATCCCTCTACCCCACTACCTCCAGCCACTCTCGCCACTTCCCCCCACATCCATCCCCACCGGACTCATTCCAAAATTTCAAGGCCAAAAAAGTCCCCTTTAAACAACAATGAGAACGAACCTTCAAATTTTCACGACCTAAAGTTCAGAAGAGCAGCATAAAAAAGATCAAAAGAAATCGACGTCGGCATGATTCGAACATGCGCCCCCGAAAGGAATTGATTTCTAGTCAATCACGTTAACCACTCCGTCACGACGCCATATTGATTTGTAGATGTGAACTAGCTTTTTGAATATATATTCTAAAGCTATAAAGAAGGTATCTAGGAACGGGGCAAAGATCAGTGTATTGCGGCCTTGCTAGTGTATATAGTGGTATGGCAGCTTTACCACAAGTGTTCTCAAATACTATATGAAGTAAGGCATAGCAATCGTATATACTGGTTTCACAAAAGTCATCCATCCCCTTCAACCCGAGGTGCGAATGAGAATAGACGATCAACGATCAACCTCCTTCATGATATTTATATCTACATGATGACAACAGTAGAGAAATTCCAAGCAATACTACAAACCCCAAAACGACAATCACAAATCCACAAAAAGTAGTGACGAGAATATCCCATTCTCCCAACTTTCGCAATTACTTTCGGCACGCGACCTGGAGTTTTTAACCCTTTACCTTGGGCTACCACCATCACATCTCAACATAGTACTAGCTCACCTGGTACCCCAAATTCCTGACTTGACTTTTAGGAATTGAAAACGCAATCGTTGAACCATTATATATACTCGCCCAGCTCAGACTAAACTAATGGATCACCCCGTCCTACGTAGGTACATCTCGCAGTATATAAACTGTTTATATTTTCCGCATCTCTTTCGGAAACTAACAATCAGATGAACCATTCTTTGTTAACACCTCAAGGCGATAAATACTCCCTCTAATTTTATATCCCCAGTAATGATCCTCCATCTTTCCTCCTGGCTCAGGAAGAAAGATGGGAAAGAAAAAAGAAATATATGACCCACAACCAACATCAACGACAACAACAATAACCCACCCCACAACATCATCGACAACAAATCATCCTAAAACCCCTAACATCACAAAACGACAACCAAGCCTCTCTCTCCACTTCACGCGAGATCACACCTCCAATCACATCCCCACCATACCTATAAGACAAGTCAGACAACACCTCGATTCACACCCAATAGTCCGAGTCATTCAAGTGCACATGTATGAAGAAACCTGGTTTAACATTTAGATAATTATCTGACCAAGTCCGACTAACTGTCGACAAGGCTTTAATTTCCTTTCCACGCCCACCAAATATCGCGAACAGAATAGGCAAGGGTAATTATTACTTGGTGCTCTTACCGACGACAGCCGGTGACGGTATGAACACCTCCTCGTCGTGATGCCGAAGAGATAAGTAGTAAGCCCTACTCCCCAACTCCCCGACTTCCCTTATCCCGTCCATCTCCCTATCCTTCCACCTCCCATCCTAAGAACCCATGTCCCTACATCTCTTCCTTTCCCCCCAATGACCAGATTTCATTTGCAACACCACCTCTCCTACATGATCATTCCCGAAAACACAAAAGATTCCACCGGACAACAAAGTTCACAGCAACCCGCCCAAAATAACTCACACCCTCCCACAATCCCACACCCTCCATTCCTTACTTCTTATCTTCACCATGCCAATATTTGATGGCATGTCAACTTTCGCATTTCATTTTGAACCGATGTATGGCTGAAAAGACATCTAGTCTCCTGTAATTCATGATCAACGATTCGAGAACGCTTCCTGGTATCTGGAGTATTGATGGACAGGTATTTCTTAGGACAGACTATTGGATGTATAAAAGAAGAGATGATATCACTAATAGTTGTTGCTAGCCTGAAAGCTTTTGATTTATTTTCCGGGTCTTTACGCAGCAACATCGGACGGAAACCTAGATCCATTTGAGACTGTTCTTGATCACCACTAAGTGTAGATGCACACCAAATATAGCACAGATATATCTCAGTTAATTGTAGGTAATAGCAATGGCAATTTCCACATCCCATTATCTCATCTACTCATCAGCACCATCGCGATGAACTAACATATGTACCAACCCGTCGTCCCGTCATCCCCGTCATCCTTGCCATATTATGCAATTCAATCCCACCATACCAAGTCCTTCATCAAAAAACACACTTAAGCACCAAGCTATCCTCCCAATCCCCAGACCGGTAAGCTATCAAGCTTATGCACCACCTAAACCACCATAATACACCCGAATGACAAAAAAAAAAAAACGGACCCAAGGCGAATCTATCAATGCGCATGCAGAAACTGAAGAACAAAAGGTAGCCATCCTTCTCTGTGTATCGAAGAATCCAGAGTAAGCTACCTGCCGGTATCCTATGCTTGCGACGCACCAAATGCAAGATGGAACGTTAAGGGAAAAGAAACAACTCCGGATGCCTGTAGCCCAATGCAAGATGTGTGATGTGCTTCCTGTACGAGAATACAATGTTGAGTAATGAAATTGGTGTCGTGAACTGAAGTTGCGGCAAGACTCAATCAAGAGCTCACTACCTTCTAGATTCATGTCGGGTCCACTTTAGATGAGTTCAAATCCGTCATCCTCAAGTGGCTCAACTTCCACAGCCTTAGCCTTAGCTTCTCCACGAGTACGAGAGAGAGCTTTGGATCTTGGACTCTTTCTGCCTCTCTGCCTTTGGAGAATAGTCTCTCCCTCCGCATCCAAAACCTCATACTCGCCCCTAATGATCTTATCGGTTTGCTCATTAACCCATTTCTTTTCGGCCAAGTCTACAAGCCCGCCCAAGTCCACTCGGTTATTTGGTGTGTCTTTTCTATCGAAAGAGTAAAGAACACCATCATCGCCAGCATTCATGATTGCAGTAGCGATGGATGGAGATGTGTTATTGTAATGTGTAGGGAGAAGATCGAGTAAGGATTTGGAGAGAGGATGGGAAGCATTGTCTGCAGCCTCGATATGAGCATCGATTTTGCGGGCGATACGGGAAGAAGAGGTGGGACCGTGGTGGTATGATGGGGACCCGAATGGTTTAGGAGTTGTATTGGAGTGATTACGGAGATGACGGTCGGTATTGCCACTGGAGGGGCTATGTGTCAGTTTGGATTTCTCGTATTCGGTATAGGTACAATGGCAAACATACACTTGACTCCACAACTTCCGAGGTCTAACTTTCTCCTTTCCCTTAGCAGATTCCTCGATGAGTCCATCGGTTGAGCATATGATAGCTCGATTTACACCAGCAAGTGGGCGAGCTCCCATAACCCATTTTTGGGATTGGTCCTTATCACGTTTGAAGGCCTTGGCCTCGGAGCGAATATCTCGGTGTTGAAAAGAAGAGGTTGGAGTGTTGGTTGATGTTGCAGACATGTTGTATATCTTGCTTGTTTTTGGTTGATGGATTTGTATGACGCAAGGTTGTAAGATCGAAATGTCTATTGATGGACTTTTCTTGTAATAGAAGATGAGGTCAATTTAGAAGGAACGTGGTGGCAATCGTTTCTTTGTCTTGGTTCTATTCCTTAAAATAGATATAGTATATCTCCTTTCCTTTCCTTTCCTTTCCTTTCCTTTCCTTTCCTTTCCGTTCCGTTCACGTACTTATCGTGTCTTATTGTTCTTGGTCTTTGATTTAAAGGAGATAGCAACGTAAAGAAGATTTATAGGATATTTGTAAAACAAGTTGATTAAAACAGAAAGAATGTTTGATTAAAGAATAAAGTAGAAAAGTTCGTAAATGTGATGATTCAGACTTTGGCCGAATGACTATAAAGAGTAGTTGCGGCACGGGGAATGGGAATAAGTCACACGTTCCAAGAGTAGAAACTGCGAATCAAAACACAATCAAGTGGTGAATGGCAGGAATAGTATATTGGCTTGGTCCTTTGAGTCAAAAGATAAAGGAATTTATGATGTTCAATGAAAGGAGAACGTGCTCGGTGTGTGAGTCAGGCGAGGCTGATGTCCGCAGACAGTTGATATCCGAAGTTTGGGATCGGATAAGTGAGGATAAAGAAGGAATATGTATGTATGTATTATTGAGGTTTAATTATAGATTAGGTAGAATTTGTAGGTTGAATTATGAATGATTGAAAAATTGAAAATGTGTGAATGAACTGTATTCTCTAGATGTTTGATGATTTCTTTGATTGATAGATAGATGAATGGATGAATGGATGAATGGACGAAGGAGAAGAAGAAGAGGAAGAGGAAGAGGAAGAAAGATATGGGAGGATGGATGTTTCATTGCTTATCAACAACCTCCACCCCTCCACCTACCGAAGTATGCGCCAGCATCACTCTATATAGCTAGTCATCATTTGTCAAACAACAAACAAATAACACCAACAAGGAAGGCATAGAGTCTAACTCCTTTATTTTATTGATCCAATAAGCTTAAGGAGGCGGCTTTCTAGCGGATGACCTAGATCTAGGTACTCGGCCATCATCAGACCTACGTACGTAGAGGTATACGTAGAGGTATAATGGAGAACGTACTTCGGTATTCCTGACAAATACTTACAGCTTATGCCTTATACCTTCTCATCATCTCATCTCTTGTCTCTTCTTGCCTCTTCTTACTTGGCTTGATTGCGTGCTGTTTATCTGAATAGTAAGAAGTAATAGGGGATGAAACCAGATATCACCATGTTGGTTGCGTTGGTCAAAGCTATGCGCGCGGGGCAGCTCGAGTTCAACATCATCACCAACAACAACTTACAAGGCTTAATAACTCTTATCGCTTTGCATAATCATGAAGATCCTGGATTCATGTGCCTGCATAATCTGCTAATTACACCCAGATACTCAATAAAGTAGCACTCCCACCTTTTGAATCTGATTGATAGGGAATCGGGATGGAGTTGGGGTTGGGGTTGGGGTTGAGGTTGTAGTAGGATTGATCTAGGTTGGATGCTCGTGATAATGTATGTCGTTCAATCATCAATCATCGATAAGAAGAGAAGAGTACCGGTATTACATGACATCATGCTCATTGATTATCCCACTATTAGATTCTTTCCAGCATGATATTCACAGCCCTACAACCTTGGAGAGTCTATAGATAGTGAATCAAATCTTGGTCTCTACATTCTACATGTGATTACCGTCAGTCTCAGAAGATCTAATCCATCGAATAATGATTAGGTAAAAATCCAATACCTCCAACGTGCAATTCCATCATCATTCATTCATGAATCATGATGCTTTCGGCTGATACACACACCCCTCATGGCAACTGAGACATCTGTTTCAGTTCAATGAATGTAACACAGATATGGATCATACCGAAATGCATGCTTATCAATCTCACGTGGGCAGGACCCGAATACATGCATTGCCAAGAAAGAACAACTATTCACATTGAAAAACCCAGCTATCGGAAAACTCCGAAAATATGTACCTGAAAAGTTCATATATACAGATGAAATGACAGATTTCACCTCCTCATAACATGTGATCGGTCTCCAGCTTCTTGATACAACTCATTGTTGGGAAGGCGATTGTGTGGCTGGAAAAGAGAACGAGCAGTGTTGCTGCGCCAGAGGGCATCTAGAGGGAACAAGAGACGCCCCCGCTAATTGGAACGTTTTTACAAGATGATGAGGTCTTTCCACCCGTTACGGAAACACCGGACCATGTCCACTATTCGAAGTTAGGATGTTGAGATTATAACATCTCAAGGGATGAAAGAAAGAAATGACATACATCAGTGCAAGAGCCACTCCCACACTCGACAAGAATATTGGTAGCGGTAGACTCGACGGTTCCGGTAATACTATCAAGAATGAACTTGGAGATGGTAACCCCATTGGTTGGGCTGCCGGCTATTCCATTATAAGCTTGGTTGACGATGATACCATAGTCGGTAATGCCAGAAAGTGTAATGGCTGAGTAGGTGACTCCAGAGACAGTTCCAGTGTCTCCAGATATGGTCTTGATACGAATACCTGGGGAATGTCAACATTTTGATCGGAAATCGTTTTAAAATTAAGATAGTATACCGTTTTGTGACGCCTTGATCTGGGAATTTTCAAAGTTGACGGTCTCAACAGTGTTATCGCTTCTACCACCCACGGATCCGACGGAAAGACCGTGGCCACCAGAGCAAGTACCCCCTGAGAAAGTAATATCCTGAATGGTAAGTTTAGCTTTTATTTAAGATAACCATGGACTGATAGGTTATTGACTTACCGTGCCGGAGTTGATAGCGACACAGTCATCTTGATTGTAGACATTAGCACCAATGATTGTGACGTTCGTGCTTGATCCAATATCAAAACCATCAGTGTTGGCACCAAGATTATTGGCATCACCAGCCGATGCATCGATGGTAACGCCTGTAATTGTCAAATCATTAGAGTCGCTAATACTGAACACTTGCACTGGTGGGTTGAAGATATGGATATTCTCAATGGTTGAAGAGATCAAGTTGTGTGCATAGAAGAATTTAGGTTTCGTATTTGCTCCATTGGATCCCTCTCCATCCCAGTAATAAGCTCCTTTGCCATCGAGGTAAGCACCAGTGGTTTGAGTGACAGTGATGTCGGTTCCTGAAACAGATACCAAAGGGCCAGACCAATATTCAGTGCCAAACGTAGTGATCCCTTCGAAGATGACCTATCGATCAGTCAGAGTCAGTGTGGTGCCAGATTCAAGTAGAAAGGTTTATGCCGACCTTAGTTCCTGAATTGAGACCGGTCAGATCCAACGTAGTTCCAGAAGGAACTGCAAGTGCTGAGAGAATGATGGTGGAACAAGAAGTCTTGGACTTGCTTGCCAATGCAGCTCCTCCTGATCCAGAAAAGGTACAAGTAGTTGCTCGCTTGTCAAGATCTGGGGCAGTCGTTGTTGCTGGTGCAGCGGGTGCAGCCGAAACCAAAGCGGACAAAACTCCTAAGAGTAAACAGGCAGAAAGCTTAACCATTTTTCAATGAGCCAAGGAGTAAATGAAGGCCTATGATGATCAGTGCGGTTTCTTGGCTTGACGGACGAATACTTGGCGTTCTTATACGGTTCCTTGGTCCCTTATGAGATCCCACTAGGAGAAAGCTTCAATCTAAACCCTGGTCATCATTCTTAGTGCTGGAAGAATCCGTGATGTGATAATTCCTTTCTATCCCAACTTGATGCATGGAAACGGAAGAACTAGATTGTCAAACGTGACGTTCTGCGGGCAATACTTTGGGCCAAAGTAGCATTGTCACTTTTCTCATAACCAACTAGAGCAATCTTTGAACAAGTGGAATCTATCCAAACCGTTATCCACATCTAACAAGACTCTCAAGATCCACAGGAGAGAGGGGTTGGATCAAAAGATTGAAGAGGTCTAGGTGAATGATCTTGACAGAAGGAAGAAATTATTCCGGATCTAAACTCGTAAGCACTCATGAGGTCTTGATCAATCTAGGCGCTAGACGCGCTTTCACTTAGGTCAATCGAATGATTCGAATCCGGCACTTAAAAATTCCCCGGATTTTCTAGGATTGTATAGGTGAGAATCCAACCCCCTCATTTCCGGGCACAATACCCAAATGCCTTCATTGGATTTCCACAACATCATCTTATGCGGTCTTGTACGCCCAAGTGATTATTCCAGATCCTGTTGTAACACTTAAAAATATTGCACTATCAAGAGGTGATGCGGATCAAATATGTGATACTATGTAGTGTATACAGTGATGGTATCCTTTTGTTTTTTGTTCGCTGTCGTTTTGGCTACTTTGCAAGCCGGACTAAGATGGAAAATGGTAAAGCCCATGGAAATATATCTAGCCCCTGGCAGGCACCGAATCCAGCTCCTGTACCGATTGGTGGAGTCAGATTTGTGTAGATATTCTCAAATGATTTCCTTCAAGCAGCGAGTTTGTTCCAAAGAAAGAAAGAAAGAGTAAGAGATTAGAAATTTGGTAGTGAAATGCCGCGAATGAAAACCAAAAGTGCTTTCCAGGACTTTGAGGATAAAATAGACAAGACGTCGGATAGCCCGGACAGGAAGATATATCTTCCGCAGAAGGTATATAAATTCACAATTATCCATATCAGATACTTGAATTGAAAATATTCCGAAGCCAGACTAGAAACTACTTCTAGATCAGGAAGCTCAGAAGTCTAATATTTACCCCACTCAAAAACTTTAAGAGCTTTGGCTTTGAAAGACTCTCGCACGGTTTCTATCGGAGATTGTTATCAGTTCTTTCGATTTTATGGCGGGAGTTTTCCTCTGTTGACTTCATGAAAGTACCGTGTACCTCTCGCCGTATACCAACCACACTTTCACGTCTTGAAGTGGTGTTTGTCTCCAGAATAGGAAGTTATTGTTAGGATCGTCATTTCGATAAGAGAGTGAGTATGGGTTGCTCGTCGCATCTACCCGAGTTTTATATCCCCACGTTATCAGTATTCCGTCCCTACTACCATAAATTTGTGGCTATCTCAAGTTGAGATACTAGCAAAGGTCTCGACCGCGTTTCCTTCATTTCTCACAAGAGCACATTGACAGCTGAATTACCCATTAAACTCTCCATGCGACTTTGTTACACACTCTCTTGCAAATACAAAAATGCTGGGAACCCACCCGAGATGCCGCCATATTTCTAAGAAGGCCTTCAACTTGAACGGGACTTTGCGTAGTATTGATCACGAAGAGCCCGTCAGAATCCTAAAAATCAGAAAGTGCCGGGTGTTTAAGGATTATGAATGAAAATGTCACTACCACTTTCATCCATCACTGTGTTGAACTTGTTGTCGGGAGTTCCGAATTTGTTGCCGATATTGTCCAAAAGTTATCCCTCTATCATATTCGGCGTTACCTCATATTATATCATTCTCGTTCTCGTCGCATCATCTAGTATACCTAGTACATATATCGCATTTCCCTAGAAGAGTTAAACAGATTCCCGTTTCTCCTTTGCCTTCTCAAATGTTGGTTTGACTTAGTAAAGTTGAGTACTTTGAAAAACTGTCATATTGCCGATGCCTTGTAGATCTAGCGCTATAAAAAGGCCTTTGAATAAAGGTCTAAAGCTCTCGTGCCTAGCTAGCACAGTAGCTTGATCGAATGATTGTACAGACACCAGATCACTGATAAAGAACCAGAAAGCAGAGCCACTATGAGATTGCGTCTCTCATGGAACAGTATAAAAGCTGTTTGAACGGAGGGAGTATTATGGCCAACAATTCCATTATCGCCATTTACTACCGAAGTCTCGGACCCTCAAGGAGCCTATCTAGATGAGAGTCATTGCATAACCCAACCTGGGACTTTATTTGTAAATAAATGATTTGCAGATAATTTGTTAGGGCAAAACCCTGACCCGCGGGGACTCATTGCCCAGTCGGAATCTGACCCCGACCAGGACCACATCAAACCAGACAGTTTTATTACTTGGTAAATAATCTCACTCAAACCCGACAGATTTCCCAAAACGCGTTCGTCCCGATGCAAGGGAATATAAACCGGGGGAACCATTCTACAAGAAGGATAATACATCAATAACAGTGAAGAACCTTATTTATCAAACTTATATGACATATTCATGAAGCGAGTACGAAGGCGAGTGATGAGTTTAGGCGTGCAACACGTCTCGAGATTAAATTTGGAAGATTCATTGAAGAAAGGAAATGAAATGGTCCAATTTTGCAGGGGATTCATGACCCAACCGTTTGTTGTATTTAAGCTAACCTTGATTTGTTAATAAACTTTTGTTCTTTGATTCTTTCTTGTCTGTTCGGAAATGAAATGGTTACTTTAATTTGCCGATCTATTATTGACGCATGTAGAAAACTCATCTGAGATATTAAGATCACTATGATACATCTAACTTAACATTCATTCAAAATTGGAACAGGCTAGCGAAATTGGCAGCACCAAACTCGAATCTCAATAGCAAAGCGGTTGTTTAAGATTAGAAGAAATTGCTATGAATGTACAACAAATAATACTTGATAAAAATGGAAGTCGGACGATAACCTTAGAATCCTCATTTCCTAATTTTAATTTATAAACTATTCGTCCGGATGTATAGAACCACGAGTCAGAGTATCAGGATCGCCTTCAAGCATCCAAGAAAGGTTGTAGACGTGCAAAGAAGTTAATAAGACTCTTGTAAGCCGCATTATGAAGTTGAATGGAGAGAGGAATTCTTCAATGGGTTCAGGTATACTGTATCATGATCGAAGGCCATAGCACTAAAAGTGCTTATAGGCAGGCTAGAAACATTTGGAAAACTTTTAAAAATTTTAGACATACGATTCAGCTGCAACATTCTCTTGACTGGCCAGCCATCATGCTTTCAAAAATAACCCCCCCGAGACCCCTAACACGAGCAAAATGTAGTCACTATTCACATTAATCGGCGAAATACATGAAGATGTCAAACATATATTGACTATGTACTTGGCGAAAAGTATTGTATATACAAATCACTCCTCCACATTCTATATATTTGAAAAAAAAGATGACTTTAATAAACTGTCAATCAATACCTAACAGTACCTATAACTCATTGAGACATACGAAATCCCCTGATCCATTCCCCTCATAATCTATACATCCATCAATTAGGTTACAAAAGAGCAATAGCTCCCATAACAAGAGCAATCAAACCCATGGAAATGCTTGAACGGCTAGCAGAGCCAGTGGCAATCATGCTAGGAGAAGCAGTTGCGGATCCAGTAGCGGCGGTGATGCCGACAACTGATGTGGTTGGCTTAGTAGGCTTGCTGGCGCCGGTGCTCATCGCGTAGGTGCCTGAGGTACCATTTTTGGATCCCATTGGGTAGACTGGAGATCCAGTTGGGAGGATGGAAGCTGGTACACCGAGAGATGACGAGACACCAGCACCTGGAATCATGACGGTAGATGAGGCGACGGTCATACCACCTTCAGTTGAAACGGAAACGGGTTTACCTGGAATGCCAGATGAAACAGCAGAGCTCACTGGGTAACCAGCAGCAGATGAGGGAGAGCTAGCACCTGCAGTTTGAATGATGGTAATGACAGATGCAGGTTGAGTCTATAATTTGATTAGCTAGATATTTTTAGACGCTAACAGCGGGAAACTTACAACAGTGATGATAGATGGTTGAGCACATTCCTCAGTTCCAGCAACTGGGGCAGAAGTGGTCAAACTTGAGTGAGAGCTAGTTGATTGGGAAGTAGTGAGAGGAATTGGGACAACGGTAACAGTGCTGTAAACCCGACTTTCAGGGACACCGTTGGTGGAAAAGACGGAGGCAGTTGGGGCAGTACGACTTTCCGGGATACCGTTGGTGGAAAAGACAGACGCAGCTGGGGCAGTACGACTTTCCGGGATACCATTGGTGGAAAAGACGGAGGCAGTTGGGGCAGTACGACTTTCTGGGATACCGTTGGTGGAAAAGACAGAGGCAGTTGGGGCAGTACGACTTTCCGGGATACCATTGGTGGAAAAGACGGAGGCAGTTGGGGCAGTACGACTTTCTGGGATACCGTTGGTGGAAAAGACAGAGGCAGTTGGGGCAGTACGACTTTCTGGGATACCGTTGGTAGAAAAGACAGAGGCAGTTGGGGCAGTGCGACTCTCAGGGATACCGTTGGTGGAAAAGACAGAGGCAGCTGGAGCAGTGCGACTTTCCGGGATACCGTTGGTAGAAAAGACAGAGGCAGTTGGAGCAGTACGACTTTCAGGGATACCGTTGCTTGATTGAGCTGGAATAGCGACAGTTCTGGTAGAATAGAGTGTGGATGAGCGGTAGATGGTAGAATAGCTTGTGGTTGTCTCGAAACTGGTAGTTCCTTGGCTAGTATGGGTGAGAGTTACTGGGCAGACTGTGGTATATGAGTCGACAATGACAGTGGTATAGACAGCTGGAGCTGAAGTAACTGGGACCGGGGTCATAGTGCTAGTAGCAACTGAAGTCGAGGTTCTGTAAACTGTGGACAAGCTAGTGGTTGTCTCAAAACTGGTTGTACCTTGGCTAGTGTGGGTGAGAGTTACTGGGCAGACTGTAGTATACGAGTCGACAATGACAGTGGTATAGACAGCTGGAGCTGAAGCAACTGGGACCGGGGTCATAGTGCTAGTGGCAACTAAAGTCGAGGTACTGTAGACAGTGGACAAGCTAGTGGTCGTCAAAAGGCTGGTCATTCCTCCGTTGGTTTGAGTCAAAGTAACAGGGCAAATTGTGGTATACGAGTCAACGATGACAGTGGTATAAACGTTTGCAGACGATTGACCTGGGGAAGAGACGGCTGATCCAGTAACGCTAGCGCCACTGAGGCCGGTAGTAGTGGATGGTAACACTGTAGCGGTGCGAGTAACAAGACCAGTAGAGGTAGTGTAGACAGTAGAAGTGGTAGAAGTAGTCAAAATGCTGGTCGATCCTCCATTAGTTTGGGTCAAGGTGACAGGGCAAATTGTAGTGTATGAATCGACGATGACAGTAGTATAAACGGTTCCAGATGAAACTCCTGCGGACGAAGAGACAGCCGGTCCAGTAACTTGAGCGGATCCAGAAGAAGATGATACCGATGAGCTTGAGACATTGGCGGAAGAACCTGCCGATGGAAAAGCACCATTGGTAAGACCGTTGAATCCTGAGGCAGTTGGAGATGATCCCGATGTGGTGGATGATTGGGATGCACTGCTGGATCCTGAAGCAGTTGGATACGATCCCCCTAAGGAGATATTGATGGAAATACCTGCTAATGGAGAAGGATCCAACGATCCTGTGGCACTTGGAGATGAGACGACTGGAGAAGAGCCCGATGGGAAGGAGCCAATTCCTGAACCAGATGTGGATGGTCCAGATGGGGATGGTCCAGATGGGAAGGAGCCATTTCCTGAAGCACTTGGGAATGAACTAGCAGGAACGGACGATGCACCACCAAGCTGAGTGGTTGCTTGGGTTGGGACAGAGCTGGAAGCTGGGCAGGCGGTTTGGCCCGAGAGAAGGGGACCGGACGAAACACATGGCAGAGAAGCTGATGCTGATGCAATTGGAGATGAACCAGATGGGTCTGAGCCATATGGGAAAGCACCACTTCCTGAAGCACTTGGGGATGAGCCAACGGGGCTTGTTTCAGTACCGCTAGTTTGAGCAGGAACAGAAGCGGTAGTGCTTCCAGAGCTGATCATGGCAGGTGTGGTCATAGATGCTTGTTTGACATTTGGAGAGCCGTTGGAGCTAGTGGTAGTAGTAGGGATAGGACCATTAGCACCTAGAACACGAGTCGAAGTTGGTCTAGCTGTGCAGATTTCGGCAATAGCTTCAACATTCAAGGTAACAGCGGCGGTTGGAGCAATCTCGAAAGATCCGAAATCAATATTGGCAACGGCGGCAGCACGAGCACCAATGTTAATATCGCATGCACCAGAGATCGAAAGTGGGCAAGCACTAGTGCTGCCAATTTCGACGATGAATTCAAGCATATCGGCAAAGACACCAAGTTCGAAGCCATAGTCATTGCCCGAGATAGAGACGGTAGTACCAGCCTCAACTCTTAAGCGAATGGCGGCTTGCAACTTAGCTTCACCAGCAAGAACAACGATGGGAAGGTCTGTCAAGATGGCTCCATCGAAAGCATGGTTCTTAATAGCACCGGCCAAGAGGTCAACAGTAAGGGAAGCACCTTCTGGGAAGGAGAATTCGAAACCAGCAGAGAGATCGACTTGAGCATCGACGGAGATAACCAAGTCGAGGAAGAGATTCAAACCAAGGCTAACGGAATTAAGAAGAGTGACATCAGCAATAAGTCCAGCTTCGAAAATGTTGAGGGTATAAGTGGCTGCTTCAGCGGCGAAGACATCAAGTTCGATATGTCCTCCAACATTTTCTAAAGAGATCAAACATTCCAAGCTTGCAGCCGCAAGAATACTTTCGACATTGACGACAGTGTTGACAGTGTCGAGGAGACTGCTTGAGATTTCGGCGACGGTGTTGGTGACGACGACTGTACCCCATGTTCGACAATCAACACACTTGATTTGACATCCTGTTGCACTTCCAAAGCCGATTCCAATGTCCGCACCAACACCAATGTCAAGGAGACCGAATACATCCAAGTTGGCACCGACTCCACTATAAATAGATTAGCAAAAACGAAACAAGGTAATGCAAGCATCAGTGATCCTTACGCATTTAACAAAATCTCATTCTTCTTTGAGCAGCCAATATCATGACTGCAGATTTGCTGGTTGGGAGTTCTGGCTGATATACCGACACTGGCGTCAATGCGATCGGAATAGCGTTCAGGTGCGTAAGCTGGAGGGTGTGCTACTACGTTTGTAGCAAGGACTGCTCCCATGAGGGCCGTCCCTAGAGACGATGAAAACATAACGGATGGATTAAAAACAAACAAAAATGAAGGTGTTTAAGTGAGAAAAAAAACTAAAAAGATTGTAATAGGCCTAAAAAGGACCTTTCGTAAAGAGAGTGATGAAGAGATCAAAGAGAGCGTGAGAATCAAAAGAATGTTAGAGAGACAAGCAGAGAGACAAACATACTTTAAAGACGACGACCTCCTCATTCTCACCCCTGAAGTTTGGAGTAGTAATCAAGCTATGAGGCTGATCATCTCAAATAAGAAAAGTCCGACTGCTCTCCGAAATGAATGTGTCTTTCATAGATCCCCTGCCTTTCTTGGCCAAAAAAACGGACTATTTTCTCCAAATTTATGCAAAAAATATGGGGTACTTGGGACGAAATCTTTCCAAAATTGAGACACTTGCTCTCTAATAGGCTTCAAATAAACTCTGATAGAATTCGGGATCAAAATAAGGTCATTGTGGATAACATTACAAGGCACTCCATAGTAAAACTGGATATGGGAAATGAAGATTGAGACATTTTTGACCCTTGAAAGAATAAAGACATTGGATCATTGTTGATCGACGTTCGAAAATATGAGCCACATACGCATTTGGAATGAATAACCCCATATGGTATGTAGCAGTAGTGTGTAAACGAAAAGTCCCTTCAAGCTATGAACTACTGCATAAAATTGGTAGTGGGTCGACGCGTGCTCTTGAGAAGAAGTTCGGTGTTTCGTGTCTTAGATCAAAAATTCTAGGCTCAAATAGAGCGGAATAAACAGCATGTAGCGTTAATGGTAGCTCTTGAATAGACAGAAAGTTTCCCGATGCCGGGAATCCGCCTCGAAAGCTGGTCCCTGAAGAGGTAGATAGATACTTTGAAGATACTCTGAAGATACCTTAAAGATATGTCCGAGACCTGATAGAAGGGACAAACTTTTTCATCTCTTTGTTCAAGCGTAAGAACTTAGAAGTACCATAATGCCATTCTCAAAAATCTAAAGGTAATAAGGTTAGCCAATATGAACTGATAATTGGATACGATACTTTCCATTATACCGGTATCTAATCTCCCTCCCCGGCCAATCCCCACTGAGGGAGGCATTATTTGGTAATGATAAAATTCCAAAAATACTCTCTTCCCCCCTCCCTCCCCCCTGATTCCCTGAATGATTGTTAGCTCGATGACGACGACCCACAAACTATACCTATGGCCTGTTCAAAAGCCTATTATTATTGCTTTCTCAATAATATACGGAGCAATAATATATATCTTTGTTAGTTACTAGGTACGTACGAAGTATAGAGTCCTAGACAGACCAATTATTGACATTCTAGACTTCTACTCGAGTAGTAGATTTTATAAGCTTAACTTTCTTTGATTCTCATATCAATATCAATATCAATATGGATCAAGTAGATCTTCAGGGAGGCAGAGTTAGATACGACTTCCTAATTCGTCACCTCCTGAATATTGATCAAATTAAGTAGATTATTGGATTAGTTGTGTTGTGTTGTGTTGTGTTGGGCTGTGCTGTGCTACCATAAAGTTGAGATGCCGTTTATTATTACCATCGACAAATTTGATAATCAATCTATGCCTCATTAGGATAGCTGTGGGGTAAGATAATCTAGCGAGTAATATAAAATGATATGATTGGAAGATTTAATGACCGAGGACAAATGAGGCATGGTTTGATTTGTCGGGGTTTCTAGAAGAAGCGGTGGGCGCTCACGTGGCTTACTTAATAAGTACGCTAAAACAAAAGTACGAAGTTAGGCTAAAAGTTATTCTCAGCCTCGTATTGACTTACCTAGCTCTAGAGCAATTTGGTTTGAAGCCTTTATCAAATTTATTATCTTCACAAAACACCGGAACCGAGTAATTTAAGCATACGAGAACGACGAAAACGAGCATAGTCGGGTAGATACCTATGTCGGGATAATCTTATTGTGATTTTTACAGCCGCGTCATCGAAGGTTCTAGATTCAACGTGAAGGGCACATTCGGATTACAGCAATCGATTATTCAAAGATATCAGCCTCCCCTATATTCTAATCACTTACCATGTCCCTCTCTTCCTACCTCGCCAAAAACTACCTCACTGCCTCCAATCCATCCTCAACCAGCACAACCAAGAAGCGCAAACGCAAACCCGTCCCCCAAAGCGGTCTCATCATCGCCGACGACGATGCCCCAGGCTGGTCCAACACACGAGACAATGCGTCCGACGAAGATACCCCCATGATATCCAGCACATCCTCCTCCGAATTCCGCAAGTCGAAAAAATCAGCCTGGAAAACTGTGGGAGTGCCGGCTCTTCAACCACAAGATGATAATGCGGAAGCAGATAGGATAATACAGGAAGCTGCTGCCGAGAATTCGGCAGCGCTGCATGTGGATGAGGAACCTACGATTGAAGAAAGTCGTGGTGGCTTGCAAACCGCCGATGCAGCAGCCGCACAATTCGAGAGTCGCAAACGGGATGAGGCTGCGCGATGGGCGCGGGATTCTTCCCATGGTGGTTCTGGCAAGAACAAAAAAGGAGGGGAAGAAACTGTATATCGAGATGCGACGGGTCGACGAATAGATATCAGTATGCGCCGCTCCGAAGCCAAGAAAGAAATGGACGAAAAGACCCGCAAGGAATTGGAAGAGAAAGAAGCGCAGAAAGGCGATATACAATTATTAGCCAAGGCGAAGAGGAGAGAGGATTTAGATGAGGCGAGATTTATGACAGTGGCGAGGGGAGTGGATGATATGGAGATGAATGAGGAGTTAAAAGAGGTAGAGCGGTGGAATGATCCTGCGATGCAATTTTTGAGCAAGGAGAAGAAGGGGAAGAGTAAGACGGGAAAACCATTATATAAAGGATCCGCGGCGCCGAATCGATATGGAATTCGTCCGGGGCATCGGTGGGATGGGGTGGATAGGGGAAATGGATGGGAGGCAGAGAGGTTCAAGGGGGAGAATAGGCGGGTGCGGAATAAGGATTTGGATTTCCAATGGCAGATGGATACTTAGGTTGCAATTTATATATTTCTAATTTGATACTTTCAATCAGAACTCAAATAATTAATACAATCACCCTATAAACATGATATTCATATGATTCTGCATATCATCATTTCTTTCCCTATGTATGTAGGTACTGCAACCAAACTGTGGATGATATCTGAAAAAATCAGGAAATCTATGCGCACACGGCCTGTCAGACCCTCAGACCTCGTGTGCATGTACCATGCGTCGAACTTTTCTCCCCTCGAATTGGCATTCGCCATCGCAATTAAAATCATTCTCGTCCTTCTGAAAGCCATTCGCTTTCTTCCCAATGCATCATAATGCTTTTGTACCAAATTCGTTTCATTTACCATGGCAACCATTCCACATGCCTCTCATCTTCATTTTCATATCACAAAAGACCATCGTAAGGTATCAAAATCCCCATCCACAATCAAAATTCCCCTCCGCCATTATATTGACCATCAAAAATCCACTCGGTACAAACGATCCAGCGCTCGCCCATGATAACCCAATCTCTAGACCTTTGGCCTCAAAAGTTTATCAGCTCCATATTTGCTGTTTCTCTTGATCATGGCCATGAATTCTGTCTTTGTAGTCTGTCCTTCAGCATCACCGACTCTACCACGGAAGTGTCCCA
This sequence comes from Myriosclerotinia curreyana, assembly GCA_002162495.1. Lineage (NCBI taxonomy): Eukaryota > Fungi > Ascomycota > Leotiomycetes > Helotiales > Sclerotiniaceae > Myriosclerotinia > Myriosclerotinia curreyana. The sequence continues at coordinate 645,257 of NGKJ01000003.1, forward strand.
GTAATTGGCCAATAGAGATACCCGTCGAAGGTAGAGCAGCTATAATATCTTTAGGCGTAATTGGTCCAGAACCAGAAGGTGCTGCATGTTCTATAACACAATCATTAGTAATATTCTATCTTTAAACGTTGATCTTCCAAAGACTGCGGCTTACCAGTTGCTTGAGCAGGGCTACCAGCACGGCTACCATTAGCTGGGCTACCAGGTCGTGAAGCTGTTGGTGATCCTCCAATACGAATCGTAATCTTGTTCTTCTTCTTAAGACCGGCTCCGTCTGACATTTCGCCTCCAGTAGCTTCTCCGTCGCTTGTCGCTCCTTGTGGGTTTGGTGGCGTAGAACTGATTCTTGAAAGTTCGGAAGGATTTACAGATATTTTTACGATGGAAGATTTTCTCTGAGCTTGACCTGGAAGGGGTTGTGAGGATGGTGCCGGAGACATTGGCCTTGAACCTGGAATTGGAGTTGATGTACCTGTAGGTTGCGATGAACCGACATGCTTCTTCTTATGCTTCTTCCTGGATGATTCGTTTCCACTGGATTCCGACAGATTTGGAGATCCTGGTCTCTTGAGGCTCTTTGACTTCTTCATGGGATCAGTGTGCTTAGGTCGACCAGAAGGTGTGTTATTGCCCTTCGATGAAGTACCTGAAGGCTTTGCTTCAGCCTTCAACTTGGCTTTCGCTTCTTCATCTTTCTTCTTGTCGATCTCCTTTTGCTTCTCTTCATCGGAAGTATCATCATCGCTCTTTGAATTGTTAGTAGGTAGACAAAATAGATTCGCAATATACATACCTCTGAAGAAGCATATGGATTGCTAGAATCACTATCATAAATGAAGTTCTTTTCACGCTTTGTCAAAGCCTTTCGAACACCCTTTCCTAACTTTTTCTTGGCCTCTTCTTCTTGCTCTTCTTTAATGAAATCTTTCTCAACAGTTTCTTCATCAGCTTCACCAAACAAATTTGCTGATCGCTGATCCTGCTTGATTCTCTCTTGGGCATCCTTTGTATCCTCATCCCTATCTGGCTCAACTGTGGCAAGCTCATCATCATCCTGGAATAGATCATCAGCATCGAAATCCAGCTCATCAATGTCTCGTGTTTCATTTCTGCTAGATCCTTTGAAACTGGAGCTCTCAGTCTTGACAGTGTACAGTTTGTTCATTCCTCTAATGTTTTCCTGAGTGGCACGTTGCGCTTCATTTTTCTCATGTGTTTTCATCGCCCATCTGGATTCTTTGGTTTTTTTATTCAACAAAGCTTCCGCTTCATCAATGGTAAGTGTGTTGAACTTGTTCTTTGAAGTGAACTTATACCACTTTTCGACTGGGATCATCTTGAAAGAACTTCCCTCTGCAAAGAACATAACATTAACTTCAGATAAGGCACTTTCATAGTTACCGACCCAGGTATTCTTATTGTCAGCATCTTCCAGGTGCCAAGGTAAAGCTTCCTCATATCTGAGATCAGACTCTTTCTTTTGCTCTGCTGTCTTATCAAGTCGATGTACTTGGGTAGTCTTTTCGTTCCGGAAAGATTGAGCCTTTTTTGCAGCATTTCCTGCCGCATTGTTGCCAGTAGGTGCTATCTGTGCACGATCTGCAGCCTTTTGGGCTTCTTTCTCGGCCTTCAATATTTCTTGCCTCTCTCTCTCCTTGGAATCAACAGGATCCTCCATTACCGTGTCTTCATCCTTCAATGCTTTACCAGCAGGTGGTTGGCGAGGGTCTCTGCGATGAAGAGAAATTGGTCGCGTGAACTCATCCTGGTTCGTAGGCTCAACCTCTTTCTTTCCAGAAAATCTCATGGCATGATACCGTAATCCATCACGCAAAGCTCTCCTGGTCGTGAAAAGAGGGTAATCTGTAAATTCTCCCTTGGGAGGATGTGTCCAACCACCATATGTTTGTCTAGGCGCAACATTGCCGTTGATGGGAATCGGGCCTCTTGGACCTGGTGCTCGCGTACCGGCCAGGTTGTTCAATGATGTAGGTCCATTTGGTCTAGCTGGCGTCAAGCCGTTCAAGTTCGCGCCGGCAGGTCTAGGAGGTACATTTGTTCTGCGAATGGGTTTTTTTCGCGGTCTCAGAGGATCAGCAGCCTTAGGTTTACGTGTAAATTGTGGTACGCCGCCGCTGTTTGGGGTAGGTGTAGGAGTTCGTCCATTTGACATGCCAGATGGTGAGGCAGACATCTTGAATGATTGTTCTAAGAGCACTGAAATTCTGGCTTCTAAAACTTCGTTTTATTTCGAAAGATAGACAAGTGATTAAGTAACCTCCTGAATAGAGAGAATCAAAGTTGTTCTTCCTCTGCGAAATGAATTTGGGATCTGTTGTTGCCTTGGAAGAAACACTCTATCCGGTCGCAAAAGCTGAAAAGAGACAGGATCAGTATTTTCTGATCTCTTACTCATGTATTGTTTGCCCTGCTGTAATATGTTTAGGTGTAGTTATCGGTTGATGAAAATTTCTACCTCCTGTCGTGGTAGTAGATTGTTCTTTGTTGTTTGTAAATTGCTTTGTGGGTTGAGTTGTAGTTGACTTTGATATGTTTCTGTTTCTGCTATCCAAGATACACTCGGTGCAATGACAGACAATCAAAATCCACTAGTCCTAAAGAGGTATCGGGGCATCCGGATCGGTAATCCCTGTTCAAGTTACACATTACTACGGTCAAAAAGGTAAAGGCCAAAAGCCAAAGATAGAAGCTTCTTTTTTCAATCACGTGAACCAGATATATTGTATTGTTTGCATCCTACCTTGGAAAGCTTGAGGTTTTCGATACTTTACTTTACTCTACTCTACTCTACGTACTTGTGAATACTTGTGAATTTGAAATTCATCTTCCTTTTAACAGACTTTTAACAAACATCACTCTTTGAAGTACTAGTTACCAATGAAAAGATTCTATATCTCCACCAAACCAAACCAAACATACCAAAGTTTACCAACCAATTAACCATAATTTGATCACAATTTATCAATCAATAACTTACCTATGGTTACATAGGTATTTGTCAAATTCCAAGGCAGCTTTGGGATTTAATCATCACATGATAAGCTTTCACTGATATCATTCACTTCTACTCATTGAAGTTGTGGTTAATACCTAGAGAGAGTAAGCAATACATCAAATTTCGATTCAATTGCTCATTATTTTTCCTCCAAACTATCACCATATCTATACAAGGATGTTTCCAGTAGGACAAGAACAAGCTGGCCAGCTGCCTCAAGGAGGTTTTGTTGGTGATGGACTTGAAGATCGGCTCCGAGGTCTGATTCTCAATAATTCCAATACAAATACCAATGTCATCACGAATAATGAAGGCATGAATATGCATCCAAACCCTACAATCGGTACTGCTGCTTCCCACCTACCACCGCACATGCTCTCGGCCAGCCCGTCGGAGCAGCATCAATATCTTTCCAACATGGCTGCAAAAGCTGCTACATCATTACAGCCCGTTCCGAACAATCCTGCTGCGCCGTCCTCACAGACTGGAAAAAAGAGAATGAATCAAGCTCAAAGACGACAAATGAATTCTCAACTCTCTATCCCAATTGACAACAGACAATCACAGCAGCAGCAGCAGCAGCAGCAGCAGCAGCAGCTTCAGCTTCAGCTTCAGCATCAGCATCCAAGTCCATCCCTCCGTAAATACACGCCTTATTCAGGACAGCAGCAACCAACACCATCTACACCTCAATACTACAACAATAATCACAGGAACAATCAAAGACTGCAATATCAACAACAACAGCAACAGTTTTCTCCACGATTCTCAAATCAAACGCCCACATCTCCATGTACCCCTCAGATGGCTTACCAAAATTCTCCTCGATCGGGCGGGTATTCAAACCAAGCAAGTCCTAACCTCCAATTCCAGAAGCCTATCTACCCCCAGCAACACCAAAATTCTTGGCAAAACATGAATCAAACAAGTCCTGGACCAGGATCGTTCAATACGAGACCTATTCCGCAGAATCGACAATTGTATCAGCCAGCTTCTGGCGGTCAAGGACGGAGAAACTTCGGGGCGACTCCCGAAGAAATGATTAGCCAAACCGCATTTTTGGATAAGCTGGCTCAAGAATGTGTTCCACAAGTAGCTATTGACAGTGATGAGGCAAACAAGAAAGAGGAGTTCCGAGCTCATATTGAACAGATTTGCAAAGCAGCAATTACGGAACATGAGCAAGAGGATCTTGGTAACAAAGAATTTGATACTTCAACAGTCGAACTGAAATGCTACGGAAGTCTGAGCTCGGGGTTTGCAACCAAAGGATCTGATATGGATCTTGCAATACTCACACCGTTCTCGAATCCATCTGCGGAGTCATCGGAATCGCAAATACCACGGCTGTTGGAGAAAAAGTTGCTAAGCATGGGCTATGGCGCGCGACTACTCACTAGAACAAGAGTTCCTATTATCAAGCTTTGCGAGAAACCATTCCAAAAGTTAATGGTAGATCTTTTGGAGGAGCGTAAAAAATGGGAGGGAGGCTTGGGTGAAGGTCAAGATGATGGTGATGATGATGCAGACGAAAAGCACTTGGAAGTTCACAAGACAAATTCCTCGGAATCAACCCCGATAGACGCAGGTTCGAAAACTAAACCTTTGACCAAGACTATGAGCAATACAAGCAAACCTAGTAGCAAAGAAGAAGCGCAACCGGCTGAGAAGAAAGCTATTACCTTGAAGCAAAAGGAGCACCAGAATCTCATTGACTACCATATTTGTGCCAAGCGTGCTTTGAGGAAACATGGTGGGCGTGATTTGTCTTTAAACTCCACAGAACTCAGTATGGAAGAAGCGAAGATTCTCAACGAGGTTTCTCGAGCTTTCATCCTTGGATTGCACTCCGAGGCCTTATCCAGTCGGCTATCTAATTATCCATCTATCTCTCCATTATTTGATCCTTCAGTACCTTTTGTTCAGCGATCCTTAAACGGAATTTACACACAGATTGAGGGAGAGAGACTGGCAATGGCATGGGAGAAGCGGTCATTATTGGAAGCGACAGATAGACAAGAGTTGGAAGCTTTCGATGTTCTCGAGACATGGAAGGCTTTGCAGAACAAAACAGGATCACCAACCGAGTCTGAAATCTACAACAGACAATTGCACAACGCTTCAGAACGACTGAAGAAGATCAATTCTCTGCAATTATTGTGTCTCGAGCAAATGATGTTTGAGAGCCCACAACAATATCTTGCGAGAGTCGAGAGACTTAAGGGGGATCTTGAAGGCAGGGGATTGCCCCAAAACCTCATTTGTCTGCGCAGATTAACGGAAGAAGAAGTTGACAATCAGTTTGTTAAGCATTACGTTGATGGTATTCATAATAGTCAGATTCGAGAAGCCTTGCAATGCATGGAGGGAATAGTGTCATTGAAAGATGCAGCTCGCCGACATCAAAGCTTGCAACTTGCGAAAGATTATGAACATGCTCTTGAAGCTAATCTCTACGATGAGACTTCTAGGTCACATGTTGAACGATACATTCCAGTATTGCGAGATCTAGCTAATAGAGGGTTTTCTGTTGATCCTTCACAAGTGGAAATGGTAGACGTCATGCGCACTCTTCCAGACCCAACTCAGATATCACTCAACAAACCGCGAGACAGGTATAAGGATCATCTCGAGTTTCCTAAGGACAAGGTCGGAATTCAATGCGACATCAATTTTTCAAATCATTTGGCCTTGCATAACACATTACTTCTCAGACTGTATTCTGTTTGTGATCCAAGAGTCAAGGTGATGGTATTATTTGTGAAACATTGGGCAAAAATCCGCGGAATCAATACTCCATACCGAGGTACTCTTGGTAGTTACGGATATGTATTGATGGTTTTACACTATCTCATGAATATTGCTCAGCCTCCGGTTTTACCAAATCTTCAACACATGAATAAAGAGCCGCCTGCATATCTTTCTCCGGCCGAGAAAGAAGCCCAGACTACTTGTGATGGTCACGATGTGAGATTTTGGAGAAACGAAGCAGAGATCAAATCTTTGGCGAACCGGAAGATGTTAACACACAATCGTGACTCGGTAGGTATGTTACTCAGGGGATTCTTTGAATACTTTGCACAGAGTGCGCAGATGACAACGGTTCAAGGAACTAGAGGATTTGAATGGGGCCGTGAAGTTTTGAGTTTAAGGTCAAATTATGGTATCCTTAGTAAACAGGAGAAAGGTTGGGTTGGTGCAAGAACGGTCGTTGAGACTACACAAATTGCAGCACCTCCTACACCTCCTACACCTCCAACACCAGCATCGACACCATCAACCCTCCAAACTGATGAAAATGATACTGTTAATGTATCTTTTGGGCCAGAACCTAAAGTTGCGAAGCAACCTCCTAAGACAATGGAAGAAACTAAGGAGGTTCGCCATAGATATCTCTTGGCAATCGAAGATCCATTCGAGATCGAGCACAATATCGCACGTACTGTGACTCACAATGGAATTGTATCAATCCGAGACGAGTTTAGACGTGCGTGGGGTATCATAAGATCTCTCGGAACTAAATTTGAATCCAAGGATGGACTTTTAGATCCAATTCCTGATTCTAACGTTTCCACATTTGAATTTCAAACTCTACTTAGTACTATTCACGGATTGGGAAATAATTGAGTTGTGGCTGGGAATGTCTAAAGGTACTATGGGAGACATGGATATTTTCGACTGTGTCAGAGGGGGGATTGAACGACGGAAAACTTGGGGTTCTTAGCTTTGTCCGGGAAGATATGTATGATCGTATGAATAGAAGAGAACCAAACCAACATGGGATTTTTGATTTTCTTTTACATGTGAAGAATCCAAGCGGATTGGACTCTTTTTTTATTGAGCAAAGAAGCCAAGCTCTAGTGAGATACGGTTCGCGATGTTATTATTGTTTTTGTATTTCCCTACTGAAAGCTCTTTCGATTTGGTTTCGACAACACGAACTGTTTGAAAGCATGTTTCGTAACCCATGTTACCCCAGAAGACCCCATAAACTTCTGGAATTTCCCCCACAAGCCCGGCATAAATTAATGAGAGGCAGGCATCCATTGGAACGCCACATCTCAATACATGAAAATAATCAGAATATATTGGTGCAAATTATTCCTTCAATCATCTCGGTGTGAAAGTAACCCCTCACGCTGGGGGGGGAGTAGGACATGTACATTCAGACCCCTTGATCGACTTTATACTTGTTTATCGGTTGTGTTTTGCAGCCATTGTAAATTTGCACCTTGGTCTTTTTTTTATTACTTGCTGAAGAAGTCAATTGAGGGGACGAATTCAATTTTGATTGTGTCCGTACATAGCAAATCAATAAGGGGCAAAATGGCTGTCTTCAATACCCCTTCGAAGAGATGGTACAATTGGTTAGTACCACCCCAAAACTTCGGAAAGCCAGGTAAAATGTCTAATTAATTTTTAGGTACATCTATGGTGGCAGCAGCCTGTATGGTTTTGTACGGTTATGATGCTTCAGTCTTCAATGCATGTCAAAATTCCAAACACTGGGTTGCATACTTCGATAAGCCTGTAAGAATTTTCAATATCTTCGAATCATAATCGGCATAAAGCTAACATTAATTATTCAGAGTACATATACTCTTGGGTCTCGTCAATACATCTTACAATATAGGTGGTATCGTGTCTGGATTCTTCTTCGGTGGACCAATCGTGCGTGCACTATCTCTTCATGATGCATGTTCCAATTTCAACATAATTCCAGGCCGATAGACTCGGACGAAGATGCGGAATGGGAATTGATTGTTTCCTAACCATTATTGCTACATTCGTCCAATGTTTCGCCCCAAGAGTAAACTCGAATGCCTTCATCGGAGGTCGTGTTATCATTGGTCTTGTACAGAGGTAAAGGGCACGAACTTGAAGCATTTCCCTGTCCATGTTTGATGTGTCCTATAGCTGCTGGACCAGTTTATATCGGTGAAGTTGCACCACTCGAGATTCGCGGTAAAATTATGGGCTTCTGGCAATTGTTCTACTCAGTTGGTTCATTTCGAAAAAACACTGCCAAGCTCGTGGAATGGGACTGGAAAATGATCGTCATTTCTCAAATGTTGGTCCCGATCATCATCTGCGTCCTTCTACCCTACATTCCTGAGACTCCTTGTTGGTACCTATCAAAACATGCTACACAACCATCCATCATGCCCCCTGATAGTCGGAGCCTACATTCCACCTCCGGGTTCTGGCGTCCGTATATCAAGCTGTGAGCGACGTGTTAGAGCATGAGATATGAATTTCCATGAAATTAGATCTGTGCTATGATATATGGGGATTCCGGGGGAATATTCAAAGGAGGAGGTGATGAGGGAATAGTTGTAACCAGACCGGATGATGGGGGGTCGGGATCGCTACCTGGGAGAAAGGAGTTCGTGTAGGTATTGGTTTTAGCCATAGTGGGCTATGGAATTTGAAGGTACTCCTCTGGATGAGACTCATTCTTGAGGCGCGAGAGTGAATTTATTCAAGGCATATTCTTGTTTGAAGTTATTTGCAAATAACTTAAAGTACCAATGTAACTTACCAATGCGGCCGCGGAGAGGGGTCTGGGGGGATGGGGAATAATTTCATTGGTGGATGCTAATTCTCCCCCACACCAGCTTGCGCAGGAGGGCTGACAGCTTAGCAATTAACAGTGTGCATTAGTGCCCATGATGCCTCCTTATCCATTTCCCAACCGTTCATGATAGTAAAATAATTCTTCAGGATATCTATCAATATTATGATATCGTTATTCATTCCTGAAGACAAAGTTACTCCGATAACTTACAATATAATCCCTCGACTTTCAAGTGAAATGTGAGATCACGTCTCCCCATAACCGAGTGTGTTTGAATATAATATCAAGAGTGATATCTTTTCAATTTGAGCCTGTGGTTATGCATTGCCAATCTTCAACCCAGGCTAATATGAAGAGCTTTTTCTCTTGATCTTAGATTAAAAAGATGGTAGATCTGCCCTGGCTGTACAACGTAGTGACCAAGGTAGACGTCATGACTCCTCTTTCGGTGTAGTTGGAATCCGAAATGTATAGGTTCTATTTGACGGCTGATATATGGGGTATTTCAGGGCCTTACAAGATATCTTCGGCATTTTTTCCTTCCCCAATTTATTCATACTTCTCTCTATCTGAGTCAATTAATCACAGACGCAAGAATGCATCTGAATCCGAATTCCTACAATATCCTATCGACTCTTCTACTTTTCTGCCTTCAAACATGTTCTTCGAGCGCTGAGGTTACATCCTCAATCCTTTCACGTCCAGAAATCATCATTGCTCCCCTTCAACCCTCCAAACCCCACCTAGTAACCACCGAACTCTCCACCCCTAGGAACCGCACATGTCACGTCTCCTCCCTAGGCTCTGGTCGCGATGATTCCCCGGCTCTGCTCGCAGCTATCGAATCCTGCAACAAGGGAGGAATCGTGCAACTGAACGAAAGCCTCTACACAATATCCACTGCCCTAAACCTTAACTCCCTCCAATCCATCGACTTTGACATCTCAGGAACCATTCAATTCTCTCCAAATATTACTTACTGGACCTCCAACAGTTTTAAATATGTATTCCAGAACAGCAGTGCTTTTTGGCAATGGGGAGGGAGTGATATAAACTGGTACGGAGGAGGAACTATCGATGGGAATGGTCAACCTTGGTGGGATGCATTTGCCAAGGATAGGTCTCTTGGACGACCAATTTTGTTTGTTATGAATGGAGTTAATGGAGGTAGTATGAGTGGTTTAAATATGAAAAGTCCACCAAATTGGTTCAATTTCATCACGGGGAGTCAGGATGTACTGGTCAGTGGGATGACTTTGACGGCAGCGACGAATAATTCGAATCCAGTCAAGAATTCTGGTAAGTTTTATACTTCGCCCCTTCATCTTTAGACTATGAAATAGAATCTTACCAACATTCGCATAACCAAAGACGGCTGGGACACCTACCTCTCTTCCCACATAACTATCCAGAACTCTACCATTCTCAACACCGACGACTGCGTATCATTCAAACCCAATAGCAGCTCCATACTCGTTCAAAATCTCCACTGTACTGGTTCCCACGGAATATCGGTCGGGAGTTTGGGACAATATGTTGGAGTTACCGATATCGTCGAGGATATATATATTTACAACAATACATTAAGTAAAGCTAGTGATGCGGCGAGGATTAAGGTATGGGCGGGTGCCGTGCCGAATTCTGATGGCAGTTTACCTTATGGCGCCGGTGGGGGGGATGGAGTTGTGAGGAATATTACTTATGATGGGATGACGGTTGTTGGTGATGATTGTGAGTATTTATTTATGGATGCTGGGGTGTTGCTGCTGATTTGATAATGCGATAGATTCTATTGATCTCACATCTTGCTATATGCAAAGCACTGCAAATTGCAACGCCTATCCGGTAAGTATACCCTCTTTCTCTTTTCTCAACCGTAAAGACAACCGGCTGACCCTAAACAACAGACAAAAATGGTGATACAAGATGTCGTATTCAAGAATTTCGCTGGCGTCGCAAGCTCAAAACACGACCCTACAGTTGGAACTTTGGTGTGCAGTAATGCAGCAGTATGGAAACTCAATATTCTTGGAATCAAAATGGTAGCTAATGGATCGATAGTCATGTATAAATATCACAGCTCAAAATATCAACGTCACGCCACCGAGCGGAAAGACCGCAAAATTCACTTGCAAGAATGTGGATAAAAATTTGTTGGGTATAAATTGTGCTTAGGGATGTAGCTTTTGAAATGGGTCAAGGTGTCTCTTGAGGGTTGTTGTAGTAAAGAAATTAGATGCCAAGTGAACTAGCGGCTAGCTGTTGGAAGTTAAGACGGCTCACCTCTTTGAAAAAGAAAAAATCTAAGTTCCTTGCCTGTAGTTCAACATTTACCCTTCATTAAAGGATACTATGATTTCTCGGTCGAATTGCAGGCGGTATAAGAGGTGACAATAAAAATAGTGTTAACATCAAAAACCATAATATCACTAGTCCATAGCAAGGCTTGACGAAGGCGGATCCCCGTGCCATGAAGTACTGAATGCGCATGTTAAACCAAAACACGACGATGGACATCTTAGCAAAGCTCAAAGCCAGCACGTCCAACAGACCGGACTTGTAGACCAGATCCAATACTCAAACAAGTAGAAATCTTTGGGACTAATTTAAATATTCAAATGGGTTGAAATTTTCCACACAATTTCAATGATCAAAACGATTTGAAGAATTCAAAAATGTTTTGTTTTGGCACTCCAGTCCAAACTATTGGACTTACTTCTTAAAGCCTCTTTGCAGAAGTTTTGCGCAAGAAAACTATAGTATTGCTGGTTTACTCTGCTTGTTCAGTTGTGAGGTAGAATATCTCGACCTAGACCATTATTCACAGGAACGAAATCGATGGTGATGGCTAAAAGAGTATGGAGCTGCGAAGAAAGTGAGCATTTGACGAGATAACACAAGGTGCCTATATGAAGTATACCTACCAATGAAAGCACCATCAGTTATTTATCCCATCTTCTTTCGGAGTACTTCTATCGTGCGAAGCATCGAAGGGTAAATACAAACCGCAATGGTAGCAAACAGAAAAGTTACTGTTGTGTCCACTCATATGTTAACATCTCCTTGAATCTCGCTAATCCTATTGGATACTTAACTACCTTCAATCAATAGTGGAGGCCTGTCATTATATCGATTTCGACAATTCCTAAAATAGTAAATATATGAATCTGTTGACTAAAATACATCGTCTGTACGCCAATTCGAATCAACTGACGATTGTCATGATAATTTATTTTCGTTCTTCTACGAGGCAGAATGAGTTCTCGGCTGACCAAAAAAAATAAAGGCCTTTTTCATCTCCCACTGGAACAATCTCGAGGCTCATATATCGCTGGTTGAGCGAACTGGTTGCTCGGCTTTGCTTCTACTAAAAGAACCTAGGCCTATTGATCATCATCTCTTGCAAGCCTGGCCGATGGAAAATGCCACCACTCCAAATTTCGACTATTTTCTAGATGAAGATCCCGTTGAATCCGTTCCATTTCAAAAGACCTTCGAAGACACTAGAGATGAGCTATTATGGACTCTCCATACTTATGGATTCACCGGAATTTCTAAGCCTGTACCTCTCACATATGGTTTATATGGAGACATGGATTCCCAGCTTCTGATTCCATCGCATGGTCACAAACGAGCAGTTAAGCTACGTCCAAGGAAACAGAGGGTTTTTCGTTCTTCCGATGTTTCATACCGCAAGTCTCAACTGTACTATAGGAATCGCCTTGTTCGCCGGTGTATTGCCCCCTCCAAGGCCCGCCCCTACAGCTGAATTGGCCTGCCAAATTTTTCAACATTCTGATTCCTGCGGAGCAATAATGTCACCCTCTCTTGTCGACTGCTATAAAAATGACACATTTTGTGTGAAGATGCTTCAGAACCTGAAGTTTATCTTTTACGGATGCGGAATATTGCCAAAAGAGATTGGAGAGCGTACCATCATTCTTTGGGATGAAATCAGAGCTTGGGAGACTAAGTGAAGAAATGAGGCTTGTTATGAAGATATATTGGTACAAATCTTGCAATGAGGATAGTCCACTCACCGGGAGTAATGGTGATCAAATAAATAGGAGATAATTAAAGGCGGTGACCGATGTAATGGCAGAAAACAGGACTTTGATTCTACCCCTCAACTCCAAAATAATTTTGAAGAAATTCGTAACAGGCATCACTAAAATCACACGAAAGAACCTCAACATGCCGACAGAATTAGAAGAGGTAATAACCAATTACTGTTTTGCTCATATTATACTGACTAGTATGATAGCTTGTGGATTTCATATCCCACGGAAACACTCAAGTGAGGACACTCGGTATGTTCATATTATTCGAACCATGCCCAAAATTTTGACTGATTTGCGCCACAACAAGCTGTCGAGAACTTGATTCCATATTCGTTGTCGCAACCTTCAATATTCAAGACGAATGAACTTCTGCCAGTGGAGGATTTGAAATTACTGGTCCGCGACTACAAAGTACGACTGCAACATCACAAATACCTTCATCGGTGGAGGCGCAACTGACGCCTACACAGCAAATAGCCAAAGATGCGATCACAATTCTCATAAATCTATCGACAGACAAAGAGGTTTTGAAATATCTTGCGAGCGACAAGGAGTTCGTAAATACATTACTTGGCAAAGTGGCAGTATGTCAGTTTCCAGCCTTGGTCTCATCATGAACAACCTCTAATAGCGATTCACCTCTAGAACCCCGCAGAACCAAATGCAAATCTCATTGCTATGTTACTTGCAAATCTTGCAAAATGGGACGAATTGAAGCAGATTATAACCCTTGAACGTCCTGCGCCGAAAGAATTAACCTCGAATAATCGGGCGATTGATCAACTGATGGACCTTTTCGTAAAAGGTGCAGATGGGACATACAATAAAGATGCGGACTATGACTACCTCGCATATCTATTCGCAGATCTAGCAAAGCACGAAGAAGGACGAAAATACTTCCTAACAAAACAGGAATACGATGGTGTCGTACCTCTCACAAAAATGACGGTTTTTACGGAACATAAATCAGATATTCGTCGAAAAGGAGTCGCCTCTACGATTAAAAATGTTGCGTTCGAGATTGATTCACATCCGTCATTCCTGGCAGAGGACGAGGTTAACATATTGCCATATTTACTATTACCTATTATGGGGAATGAGGAATTTGATGAAGAAGATACTATGGCAATGCTACCAGATCTACAACTGTTGCCACCAGATAAGGAGAGGGATAGCGATCCAACGATCATGCAAACACACGTGGAAACATTGATGTTACTCACGACCACGAGAGAAGGTAGAGATACCATGAGAGAGATCAAGGTTTACCCAATCATAAGGGAACTGCATTTGAATATTGATCATGATGGAATGAGAGAGGCTTGCGAGAGACTTGTACAAGTCCTAATGCGAGATGAGGAGGGAGAAGAGAAAGTGGATGCAGGTATGACAACATTGGCCAGAAGATCCGACAAGCCTTCTTCATCACCGAAACCGTTCTCATCGCAATCGAACGGTGTTGCGGGGAGTTGGGCATCACAAGATGCAGAGGATCCCGCCTCAGATTCGGATGATGATAAGATAGTAGAAGTTTAAATTATTAAATATATCGAATTTAAATTAAAATCCATCTCCGCATTTCTCATCCCGATATCGTTTCGCATTTCGTTCGTGTACTCCAAATAGCCCTCGTTGCACAATTACCTTCACCAACACCACCCTCAACTCAAAGTGAAACTATTGCTAACAGCCGTAAAGGCACTCATCGTCCCCAGGAAACTCTTCGAATCCCCATTATACCTGACCCTATACGTTCCCGGCTTCGTCCCATCTCCAGTCCCCGTCTCCCAGCTAACAACCACACTGCTAGTTCCCGTTAACCCATTAACTCTCGTCCACGTATAAACCAGATGCCAATCACTATCATCTCTCACTGTCGCCCAATTCCCATCCGATCCCAACTGCTCTACAGCTGTAAATGTACCTTCGAGTCGCAAATTGTTGCGAGGATTGGCACCTACAAATGTAGTGTTTACCACGGAGCCGATTTTATACGTAGAATTTGGTTGCACGGATACAGTACCAAAAGAACCACTATCATACACCACCCCCGTTATAAAACTCAAACTCGCATTGACATTATTCGGGGGGCTTGGACCAGCAGCAGGCTGGCTCGTATTAGCAGCTGCTAGATACCCAATCGCACTAGTGGTCAAATGGATATAAGCATCGAGCTCATGTTGTCCGTATAAAGTCGACGCGCCTTCGTAGCGTTGAATGGAATATTCTTCGGGGGTGACGAGATAATGTGCGTATGTGTTTGCGGGACCGCCGAGCAGGACTTTGGGGGTGGAGGTGGTGATTTGAGAGGAGAGGGCGGCGGTGGAGATGGCGGATTTCCAGCGTCGTCCGGACATGGTGGTTGCTTCGGAGGGGGAGATGATTATTATTAGTTGGCCGACGCGGAGGAGTTGGATGTCGACTAGAGGTGGGTGGGTTAGTGGGTGGATGTTGGGAGTGTGAAAGGGAGTGGAAGAGGTTTGAGAAGAGAGGTTTGAATGTTCACTTCTACCTGGAACAATGAAATAGGGTGAAAAGCATCAAAACCTCAAGCGAGGCTCGAATTGATCAACTATAAATCCGATATTGAAACAGAGTAAAAGGAAGGTATGAAAAACAACGTACTGATATTCGGAGACCAAGCATATGGGCTTGAAATCTCACCGACGTCTAAGAGGACGGGCTTGGGGTATTGACAGGCGACCTAAAGATACATCAACAGTGGTCTTCTTCAATATTTGATTCCCATATAATTTAGAACAACATACCTGTTTAGCAGTTGGCACTCTGATGAGACCAGATACCACTGACCAAAGAGGATTTGATGGTGCACCTGGATCATTTTGCGTGAAGTCGAAGGCTCCCGGTCCATCAGTAGTACCAGCCGCGAATGAATATCCCAATGCGGCAGGACATGTTTGCACAATAGATCCGTTGGCCAGGGGAAAATCGTAAAATTGCATATCTTGAAAGAAATGGAAAGATTTTACACTGCCGTCAACGACGGGCGTACCGACAGAATCCAATGTATTCTACAGGAATTAAAACCTATTAATTTTGGATGGTGGAGGGGAGGAAGACTTACATAAAGAGCTTGAGCCCCGGCATATTGTCTCTGTCCAATGATGTAACAACTTGAAACTCCCAAGTCTAATGCCTCGAATGCTGGACCTCGACCATGACAAGTTTCAGAAATACCTGCGCAAGTACTGTTCTTCACGGTACATTGCTGACCAGATCCATCATCACACCATGCACCGAGAACGTTTGGTGTGGTGTCTCCAACGCTTGATTGTGAGAATCCAGCGACAAAACCTGGTGCGGCTTTGGGGTCGCTTAGAGCAGCTTTCTCAAAAAGATAAGCTGCGACTCCTTTGTTGTCACCTGAACTTATAATCAGAAAGAGCTTCTCTTCTTAGGAAACCGTGAAAACTTACCGGTGACATGTGTGTTGTTTTCCAACATGGAAGTCCCGTGCACACTAAACCATGTCAAAACGCCAATGTTCAATCCATCTGAAGCTCGTTGGAAGCGAAGCATAGACAACGTCTTATCAACATCATCTGTATATAGTGCCCTTTCCGCTGCTGGGTTGGCAAGATATGCATAGATACTGCGGTTAATATTTGCATTTGTTATATTTGTGTCGCCTGTAGTCAAATATCCGGTTGTAAGCGAATCGTGGGCTCTCTTGATGGAGAGAACTGCGCCATCTACAATTGCTTGGTAGCTTTGCTTGTCAAAACCTAGGGAGGTGATTTGTGGTAGAAGATAGTTGTAATATGCTCCTGGGCCAGAATGCTGATGAGTTCCGGTGACGGCGACATTGTTTTTCCCGTAGACTGAATATTCTGATCCGAGACTGGCTAAACCTTGGAGTATTCCATATCTGATGGCAGTATCCCCAGATGCTGTATCGAGTACAAGGTAGACAAATCGATCAGAAGGGTTCTTTACATCCCCGACAATGAAAGCCCGAGAGTAAATTCGTTGACGAAGTCCTGTTCCGACTTGAGGAAGACTAGCATATCCCATAAAGTTCAATTCAACAACAGGACTATTGAGATTAGCAAAGTAGCAGGATATGTGAGTGAACTCTAGTCTTACCCTGTGATATCGGCCTTGCCGACTCCTATGAGATATTGATCGCCTGTTGCTCGTGTTTCGTGGTCATGTTGATTGTTCGGTTGAACGCTCTCGATCTTTGCAAGTCCAACAATCAATGCAGTGAATGCAATAAACAAAACAAATCCAGCGAATGCGAAAAAGATTGCACTCGCTAAAGACTTTCTGCGATCAACTTCTGGTTGCTCATTCTCCACCTTTTCATCCACCGGGACTTGCGAATATTCAAACCTCGACATGATCAATAGCCAAGGAACGAAAACGCAATGAGAAAAGAAAGAAGCATAAAAGAAAGGCAGCAGGTAGATAATAAATCATCCAGAAATAATATTCATATTGGTGTGGCTCGCGTGGTACGTTCATGGTTACATATGCCGTCTTTTGACCTTGCATAAATATCAGCTTGAAGACGAGAGCGGATGTTTGAACCGATGAAGTAGTTACGCATGGAAATTTTAAATCATGATAGTATCGCTTGCATTTCAATGTAACCAAGGGGTTCGGTGATCAATTTCTTCTTTGGTGTCCATCAGCCGATCATCCCCCCTGACAATCTTCTGTGCAACCTTATTCGGAGGAGAAATTAAAAGTATTTCATACAATCAAAGTATGAAAGTTTTTAAACTCTACTCTAATTGAACTTTTTTCTCCTTTTTAGAAAATAATATTGCATATATCAATTCCGGCCTATTTTTTCCTTTACGAATAGGCAACCTATAAGAAGTATTCCTGGAATCTGGGGAAAGTTTGTGACGAACGAATTAATATGCTTGTAAATCTAAACGCATGTTCTATAGATGCATGTTCAATAGATAATGCCGGAGGAGGGGCTAAGCCTTCATGGTTATCTCGGGTCATCTTAGAAGGGGAGCTCGGGGAAGCTATTTTTAAATGATATGCAGCATATCAAATGCTGTTAGATTTGGCAGGTCGTTGATTTAAGGTCCTGACCGGCTGCAACCATATTGTATTGGCTCTCGGCATATTTGTGTCACGCGACTAAGCGGTGGTAGTATTGTATGATTTTGTCAAGGTAGGTTACCCCTCACTCCTTTGAGAATTCCAGAATGATGGAGTGGTTAGGCTAAATGGTAAATGACACCCAGCTACATGTTATTAGCTACACATCTGTAGCGTAATGTACCGAAACTTACTCGTAATGCAACTTACTTTACTGTACAGGCACTGGAATTGTCAAACCAATGTCATATGAGTTCCAATCAACACTACTTCATGACATGACAGGCTTATAAAGAGATATAATGTGAGAAAATAAACTCATCACTACTAATTGTAATCGAATCGAACTGAGCCGAGAGTAACCTAAAATTATCCAAGGTGTGCGTTTATTAAGCCTCGGCTAAGGTGACTGTCACCTCTCATCAATTAGATAATACTCTAAATCCCAACCCTCGTATTCAAACATCTTGAGAACTTGCGATTATTTAGAAAAAGTGGTCAAATCTCTACGTAGCAACAAAGACCTGCCTATCCGCCAAATGGTGGGATTATCATACGATTAAGTTTTATATCAAAAAAAGATTTAGATGGAATGAAAAGCGACGATAAAGAGAATTTGTTGATAGCTACAAGCAAACGCAGGCAGCTACTGAAATTTAGCGTTTATGGTTTATCCATAAAGCCTCGTCCAAACCAAAATATTTGATTAGCTTTACTCCTGTCGATTCTTGAATACGTGCAAGAAAAGAAAGTGGGATTCTACTTTGCAAAGTAAGGATAAAGGTGTGTTGGAAGGGACAAGGGAAATTCGAAGCTACCAAAACTAACGGCCGCATCTTCTTCAGAAAATTCCTACTGCCGAAATGTCGGTATTCCTATACAATTCGATGATATCATTGTGTAGATGCATTCTACAAAGGTTTGGGTTATGCATTGAAAAGAAGTTGCAGTGTGAATTTGGCCGATAAAATTACCGTTTCAACGTTGTAATGACCCTAAGTTACCGCCCTGGTTTTGTGGAAGCAGTTTGATGAACGGACCCGCATGCTCTATACTCTTCATTGCATTTCATAAATGTGGTTTTCCCAGTAAGAATACACGATCGCAAAGTTCTTCTCCTGTGTAGAGGGTTTCCGTTGTGCCCTTATCTCAAGAAAAAATTCACTGCTAAGAGACTATGGAAGAAATTCCTCTCATTGGTGTCAAAATTGAAAAGTTTACATCATGATTGATGATTGCTTAATATACGAGGCATATACGAGGCATATACGAGGCATATACGAATTCAAGAATTGTTAGTCTTCGGGCCTTGAGAAAAGAAGTAGTGAATTGATTCTAGAACAATGCCTTTTTCAAAGGAGATCTTTTCGGTGATGTCCGTATTGTTCTTCACTCTTCGCTTAACGAACAATACTAAGGGGCATCACAATCAATCCTCGGCTCAAGCATTGTACGTCTTGTTATTATTGTAATGTGTGAATATGGCAAATGAAGTTTTGTTTAAGGTCTTCTCTTCTTGTTTTAAATTTTGTTCAATGTTTCCCAGATCATTTATCGCACACAAGATTTCGCTTCAATGAAAATTCTAAAGGGTAAACGCGCGAAGAGCGACAAGAGAAATGCCCACACTACCTCGCAGATTCGATTAGCAGATGATGTAGATCAAAATTCATCTATTGAATTGCGCGATGTTAATAACTATCAGCCCGACGAGGAAATCAAACCATCTTTCCGGTCCTTATTCACATTTACGACAAAAAAGCATACCTTCAACATAGTGTTATGTATAATCTTCGCCATCGTGAGCGGTGTTCTGAAACCGATATCGGCAATATTTTACGGAAACATCTTTGGGTCTCTTACTAATTATGGAGCTGGTGTTATCACAGCACAAGAGACTTTAGATCGAGTCTCGAAATGGTGCATAGCTATCACAGTACTTGGAGGTGCAGTATGGTTGTTCGAAGGCCTCTTTCTATGCTCATGGATGGTATTTGGAGAACTCCAAGCGAGAAGCGTCCGCGAAAAAATGTTTGCTGGCATGTTGGAGAAAGACTTGGAATGGTTTGATCTGCGTAAAGATGGTATCGGATCATTACTGATTCGAATTGAAACGTAAGTAAATCGATTCTCGAGCAAAAAACAATACTAAATGAAACATAGTCAGATTCGAGAGCTTCAATTATCTACTTCCCAACCTCTTGGTTTCCTTTTATTCGAGACCTCTGGGGCCGTAGCAGCTCTGGGGACTGCCCTATTCTACTCTTGGAATTTGACTCTCGTCATTATAGCGACATTTCCAATCGCTGGTGGAATACTATACCTTATTTCTAAGAAAATGGGTCCCGCCATTGAAGCTCAGAAGAGAGAGCTTTCACAAGCTTCGAAATACACAAATACTGCCATTACAGCAATTGATACTGTCAAAGCGTTCAATGGACAGGATCAGGAGGTTTGGCAATATTTTTTGACGATCAAAAGATCCACCGTTTACTACATGATACAAGCCAGGTCAAATGCCTTTCAGTTCGGGATTACGAAATTTGTCATGGTAGCAATCTTTGTTCAAGGCTTCTGGTATGGAATCTCGTTAGTCGACCACGGACTAGATGCTGGGAAAGTCCTTACAACTTTCTATGCTTGTTTGACTGGCATGATGGCTATAGAAGTTGTCTTGCCACAATGGCTTGTTCTGGCCAAGGGGATGTCAGCGGGGGCCACTCTCAAGTCTATCATGGATCAAGTAAACCAAGGAGGAATCGCTAAAAATGCAGAAGATTCAGTAATACCGGCATCTTGCAGTGGTGATATCGAAGTCAATGATGTAAGTAAAATGGTCATGATAAATTGTTCAAACTAACAAAAATCAGGTTACTTTTGCATATCCTTCAAATAGACAACAGAATGCTCTCACCAAAGCGACATTCTTCTTTCCTGCTGGCGAAACAACGTTTGTAGTTGGTAAAAGTGGTTCTGGAAAAAGTACACTGGGAAACTTATTGCTCAAATTTTATGAGCCACAAGAAGGTAGCATCTTAGTTGATGGTCAACGGATCCAGGATCTCGACACTGATTGGGTAAGGCAAAATATCACGCTGGTCCTACAGCAGAGTGTCGTCTTCAATGAGACAGTCAGGAAGAACATAGAGTTCGGGAAGGAAGGAGCAACTAATGAAGCCGATGTCATGAATGCATGTTCCGCAGCAAGTTTAGATCAAGTAATCGCTGATCTTCCTGATGGTCTCGATACTATGATTGGTTCGAAGGAAAGACAATTGAGTGGCGGGCAAAAACAGAGGGTCGCACTTGCTAGAGCCAGATTAAGAGATGCACCAATTTTAATTCTTGACGAAGGGACTAGCGCGCTTGATCTTACTAACAGACTCAAAATCATGGATAACATCCGTGAATGGAGGAAAGGTAAGACGACAATCATTGTGACACATGACATCTCGCAAATTTTGGATGATGACTATGTCTACGTTATGGACCAAAGTAGGGTTGTCCAGGAAGGATATCGCAGAAAACTTTCTGCAAAAGCTAATGGCACCTTTGCAACCTTTTCACCGCTCCCAGAAGCGCCTATGGAGCAACCCATAGACTTGTCTGACATGAGAAGGAACTCAGATCCTGGAACACCACTATCTGGGAGCTTCGAAGACTTCGTCCAAGAATTGACGCCTCGATTTTCCACCATGTCTACACTCTATAGTCCAAATTCGGCAAATCTTCGCTCTTTAGATATGTCAAATAGGCGATTGTCTCTTGGATATGCTTCGATATTTTATGCTAATGACTTGCAATCAAACGACATTTGGACATCAAAAAAAGACAGACCACGTTCAAGGTTCGACGAATTTCAAAGACCTACCTCAGGATTTGAAAAATTCCCAGAGACGTATAACAGGTCGTCTGTATATTCCACGTCGCCGCCAAGATATCAAGACGCAAGACTTCAGTCTTTATTGGAAAATCCCACGAGTCAACAGAGCTTCGACAGGCAATCTCAAATACAACGACCTTCAAGCTTGACATCAGTCAAGACAAACAGGGACTCTAAAATCGTGCCAATGGATTCTCTCTTGGAATACTCCGACGACTCCGCCGAAAATCCGGAAGATTTTAAACCAAAGAACGAAACGAAGCATATAAAACCTGATTCCTTGACCAAGATATTGAAGACTGTCTGGCCAATGCTGGATAAAAGGGAACGTGTGATCCTCCTGATTGGATTTGCTGCGGCATTCATCGTGGCAGCAGCAACACCAGCATTCGCCGCAATATTCGCTACACTTCTCAACACATTCTACCAAACAGAGAATCGAAATTCGAACGCTATGAAATGGTCACTCGCTCTACTTGGAGTTGCGATAATTGATGGCACGGCATGCTTTTGCTCACATTACGCTTTGGAACATGCCGGACAAGCCTGGGTCAGCGCTTTACGCGTAGAAGCATTGAAAAAGATTCTTGGTCAACCGAAATCCTGGTTTGAAGAATCTAGGAACTCTCCTGGTCGATTGAACGAAGTCTTGGATAGGAATTCCGAGGAAATGCGCAATCTTGTTGGTCGCTTCGCTGGTATTGTGTTCACGGCATTCTTCATGCTTTTGATATCAATCATATGGGCATTCGTGAATACCTGGAAACTCACATTGGTATCGATGGCATGTGGGCCTGTTATATACGCTGTCACCAGAATCTTCAACCGCGTGAGTGGAAAATGGGAAAACAAGTGCAACTACGCATCCGAAATGACCACTGGCATATTCTCGGAAACCTTCTCCAACATCAAAGTTGTACGGGCCTTTACTCTGGAAACATACTTTCAAACCAAGCACACCAAAGCCACCGAAGAATTATATAAAGTTGGACTGATTAGAGCGAACTACTCAGGAATGCTTTGGGGACTGACAGACGCGATGACCTTCTTCATTACCGCCACCATCTTCTACTACGCCACCGTCCTCATTACCAAAAATGAGATTAGTGTCGCCATCGCCCTTCAAACGGTTAATCTTCTGCTCTTCGGCATTTCTAATAGCACTAACATGCTGGCCATGGTACCGCAGATCAATTCGTCTCGCGTAACAGCCACGCATATGCTCGAATTAGCCAATCTCGATTCCTCTTCATCTCACGAAAATAAAGGAACAGAACGACTCTCTTCCATCTTCCCGATCAAATTCAACCGCCTCTCATTTACTTACCCGGCCCGTCCAGAAACACGAACCCTCTCATCAATCTCTCTATCCATCGGCCCCAACTCAACAACCGCACTAGTCGGACCCTCCGGCTCCGGAAAATCAACGATAGCTGCTCTCCTCATCGGTCTCTATCCACCCGATACCTCAGTACCTCCTCCATTAACATTCAACCGCGTCTCCATGTCCAATTGTCACATCCCCTCTCTCCGAGCCTCCATCTCCCTCGTCCCACAAACACCCATTCTCTTCCCCGCCACCATCCTCCAAAACATCATCTACGGACTCCCGGAATCTTCTTCTTATGCTAATCTTCGATCTGCTGTTGCTGCTGCTAAAGATGCTGGGATTCATGAGTTTATTACTTCGCTCCCGCAGAGTTATAATACGACGGTGGGTGATGGAGGGCAAGAATTATCGGGGGGACAGGCGCAGAGGGTGGTTATTGCAAGGGCGTTGGTGAGGAAACCGAGGTTGTTGATTTTGGATGAGGCTACGAGTGGTTTGGATGGAGGTAGTGCAGAAATTGTGAGAGAAACGGTGCAGAGACTGCGAAAGAAAGAGGGGATGGCTACTTTGGTTGTTAGTCATACGGTTGGGATGATGAAGATGGCGGGACGGATTGTGGTGATGGAAGAGGGGAAGATTGTTGAGAGTGGTGGATTTGAAGAGCTGAAAAATAAAGTTGGTGGGAAGTTTGGGGCGTTGATCGGAGAGGGGCCGGGGGATAATGCGAAAATAGGGGGGGAGAGTGATATCGGGGAGGGTAGTAGTAAGGCTGGTAGTTTTACTAGGGGAAGTGGGTTGGGGATTAGTATGCCTGGGTATGAGGAGGTGGAGATTGGTGGTGGAAGGGATACACCTATTAGAGATGGAAGGAGGAGAGACACTTGGCTCCGGCCGAACAATCTTTGAGATTGAATCATTCACTATAACTATCCCCTTTCCGTTATGTTTGGAGGTTTACATCCAACATTTGTATTTACGTTCCATAAAGGTTTAGAAAGCTTGGTTTTTGCGTATGACTTTCCTTTGCCTCTACGCGGATTAGAGAATCACAATTTAGATACAGAGAAAATGCATACCTTTTTTTTTGGAATATTTGAGTACCTGGGATATACCTGTGCTAGAAGTGATAACTAAACCGTGTATTGTGATACTTGGAAGGCGCTAATGAAGTTGGCCGGGTTGACTGAAAATTATCAGGAGCTCAAAACGACGCTTCGAATCTAGAGGCCGAATCAATTTAGGGAGAAGTGGGATTATGGATGTATGGGTGGATTTGTAGAGCAAGGCTGGTAGAAAAGGAATTAGGTGGCCAGAACTGCAAGCTTCCAATACCTTGGCGATACACTTCGAGTACCAGAAACTCAGGTCGGGACAATGTAATACATCAAATCAGCAACTGGCTCGCACGATAAGTCCGATCTGCAAACACCCAAAGATGGAAGTAGGAACAAATAACTAATTTCGTGTCTCATATTCGCTCACAAATACCACGGAGAACACTCTGGAGAAACATAAGCGGACGCCAGTTAGAGATCATCCTTCGGCTATATTACAAATCCCGCGCCAGCATTTGGTGACGACCTTCCATTCATCAAGATATTCGAGCTATTTCAACTATGAACACTAAACGATAGGCATGGCAAACACTAATCTGCCGTGATATCTCTGTGATATTAAAGGGTTCAAAAAAAACCCACAAAGGAAGCATGGCTGTGCGACTTGAGATGGATGATGTAATGATTAGCAACAGGCGGCAATGTTGGGCTTCTATTTCATGCAAATTGAGATCTTGAAAAGTGCTTCCTTCAAAGTGCCAAGTTAACGAGGACAGTGTGTAAGGCAACAGAAAATTGTGTGGAATGAAGTCGGCCCCCAGAGACAAGACGTTTTTGTATCTCTGACACATTCAAAGTCGTTCGGGACCTAGTAGATGATGGTTATATTCACCATGCTTGATGGGCTCCTCCGTTGATTCCCGTAGTAACTTTACTATCGATGTTTGTCGCCAACGATGAGCAGCTGGAATGCACCTGTAGGTAGCAGTAATGTCGTCGTTTATATCCGTAGCCGCCGCCGCAGGGCTAGATCATGTTGCTTGAAGAACAATATTTAAACTTCAGCAGATAGGGGAGATATTCGCATTAGATGGTGTGATGATGGTAATGAAAAATAGGCAAAATGCATAACATTATATCGATATGTTCGGAGATGAGGAAAAATTCCACCCCTGTGGCTTGTTTAATTTTGGCGAATAAACAATAAACAGGCCTAATACGAACGCTAAACCCGCCTGGAGAGTGGCTTGTGCATCACTCATTTAAAGTAGCCACCCCCTAAAACTGCAAGCCGATCACATGTCAAAACCCCAGAAAATAGATGGAAAAACATTAATTTGAGTTATAAAACGATGGCGTCTATTAAAAGTTTAATATAATAGTTCATATTTATCAAAGAATGCTATACTACTCTTTTATATATTATTATTATTATTATTATTAATATTTATAAAAATATACAAGAAATGCTAGAATTTTAATTACAATGTTTTAAACTTTTAATTGAATATTTTAAAACTTAAATATTTTAAATTTAATGAAAATATTATAAAACTTTAATTCTAATATTTTAAACTTAATTAGGATACTTTAATAATTTTAAATTTAAATGTTTCAAAATCATATAATATTCTTTTTATTTGAATAATTGAAATTAAATTATTGAAATTTAATACAAAGTACTCAAAAACTATATTTTGGAAGCTAGTTATCAAATCCGGTGTATGACTTAAGGATAATAGTTTATCCTTTCTTCGGGTCCGACTGTGTCAAGGAAACTCGACTTCATGCAAGTCTCTGCAGTGACATAACTTTCTTCTCACCTGTGAACTTTCCCAGAACACCATGAGGTTCTTTTCGTTGTCCTGGTTGGCGAGGTTGGGATAGTGTTACATCGGAAGAGTGATGCTATCCGATGAACCCCACAACTTTCCAAGC
The DNA here is from genome assembly GCA_002162495.1 of Myriosclerotinia curreyana. Lineage (NCBI taxonomy): Eukaryota > Fungi > Ascomycota > Leotiomycetes > Helotiales > Sclerotiniaceae > Myriosclerotinia > Myriosclerotinia curreyana. Next base: position 671,203 of record NGKJ01000003.1, read on the forward strand.
AATTGATTGGACCTCGAGATCAGGAGAACAATCGCCAATACTACAATAAGGTCGCACGTCTTTCGCACGTGTGGCTTAGTGGTAGATGTTAAGGTTTGCATTAATGACCAACTTCGAGGTTCATAAGACTCCAAATCAAAAAATTGAATCACTGTGTACTATGGACTATCAAGTGATACTGTCATTGGATAAGGAAGCCGATCATCACCTCAAGATACCCCTTGTTCGATAATCTCGAATTTAGGTGAAATTAAATAGGGAAGGTTATTGGCATCTTCCTTCTACCCATTTGTACGGGATGCACAATCAAGGTGACATTACTTCCAATCACCTTTTTATCTTTCAACATTTACACGTTTCCTATTGAAATTTTGGGTCGTACTGCATCATTAGATGCTATAAGTTTCCCAAGGAAGAATGTGGTCTTATATTTCCACTTCACACATGCGCCCGTTATTCACCATAGCTATTCCAATACCTCCTCGCTAGGCAAGGCTTGCGAGATCCTGTTCTTCTCAACACGAGACCCTAGACTTATAGACTTCTTATAAGACCTTTCATGTTAACCAACTTACTTTCTATCATCTGCTCGAGTTATCCGTAGCGCGTATCTGAATCATGAATTTAGTTTTGATTTTCGCACTTTGTATATTGGGCATTGTTCAAGCCCAAACCGATTATTCACAATATGTGAACGTATTGTAAGCATATAAAATTCTTTAGGTGCGAATAATATCTAACAACATAAGTACCGGGTCACAAAATGGCGGCAATGACTTCCCTGGTGTTGCTCGACCTTGGGGGATGGTCAAGCTTGGCCCAGATCTCCTTGTTCAGGGTACGGACTCGTACTCTGGATATCTTCCCAATGGAAACTTTTCTGGCTTCAGCATGATGCATGAGCAAGGCACGGGAGGTGCCCCAAAATATGGGACTGTTGCTCAGTTGCCTTTAGTGGGGCAAGTTACGGACCCTTTATCTAATATAACTGTCGGTAGAGCAGTTCCTGATCAAGGCTCTGTGGGCTACTATCGGGCTCAGACAAGTGAAAACGTTGTTGTTGAGCTTGCTGCTACTTCACACGCTGGATTATATCAATATACCTTTCCTACTACAAGTACCGGAAATCATATTTTGATTGATGTCAGTCATGTGGTACCGTCTTTCAGAGGCCAAGGGTTAAGTCAAGCGTACGATGGAGGAAGTTTCCAGATATTTCCGGATGGCCATTATGAGGCATCTGGTGTATACAACAATGGATGGAACAGGTCCCCTGATTGGACCATTTATTCATGTAAGTCTACTTTGTATCGTACGACTCATGATCTGCGCTGATCTATTCAGGCGGCTATTTTAACACGACACCTTCTGCTTCAAATGTATACACGAATATCGCTGCTGGAGGCAGTTTCGTTCAGTCCAGTAACTCAGCTACCGCAACCGATGGGAATACTGCAGTTGGTGGACTTTACACGTTCGATGCTAACGCTGTCGCATCACGTGTAGGAATTTCATGGATCTCCAAAGAGAAGGCATGTCAGAATGTCAATGATGAGATCCCAGATGATACCACATTTTCAACCGCCGTTTCAGATACTAAGTCTGTTTGGAACAATGAAGTTCTATCGAGAATCACAACTACATCTACTAATGCTACAAACCTTGGATTACTATACACATCCATGTATTTCATGAGTCTCCTTCCAACGAACCAAACGGGAGAGAACCCAGGGTGGACTTCCACTGAACCATATTATCAGGATACATTCACCCTTTGGGATTTATTCCGTTGCGGTACAGCTCTATTTCATCTTCTTCAACCGACCGCTTACGAGGAATACATACGCTCATTAATTGACATCTGGAGACACGATGGCTATATGCCAGATGCTCGCTCTTCCAACTACAATGGTCGTACACAAGGCGGTTCGAACGCAGACAATGTTCTCGCCGACGCCTACGTGAAAGGTGTACGAGGACAAATAAATTGGGACGATGGCTACGCAGCCATGGTCAAAGATGCCGAATTTCAACCAAACAACACGGTACCACCCGATCCGATGGCCCCCGATTCTTCGACAAAGGAGGGCAGAGGTGCGTTACCCGATTGGAAACAATACGGTTACATCACCCCGACTTATAGCCGAGCCGGTTCTCGTGCAGTCGATTACGCATACAACGATTTTTCACTTTATCAAGTAGCTAATGGACTGGGGAAAACAGACGATGCAGCTAAATACCTCGCTCGCTCGCGAAATTGGAGAAACCATTGGAATCAGAATTTAACTTCCATTGGATACTCCGGTTTTGTGGTTCCTCGTACAGCCGTAGGGTCTTCGATACCTTTCGTGCCTGTTGATCCGTTAACTAATGATGGATACTGGGGTGATCCATTTTATGAGGGAAGCTCGTGGCATTACTCTTGGGGTGATATCCATGATATGGATACTATAATTCAGTATATGGGAGGGGATGATATATTTTATAAGCGATTAGAGACTATGTTTACAGTTGGCGCCAACCCGAACAATCCAGGAGGTATTATCTTTGATGATACGAATGAAGTGTATGTCTTCCATCCTTTTCTCATCCCATCTGCAAATCTTCATTGAAATAACCAACTAACACAGTCCAGCACATTCAACGTCCCCTATCTCTACAATTTCATCAACAATAGTTCCCGCTCAACTTACCAATCCCGAAAAGTAGCCAAAACCTACAACCTCTCCCCCAGCGGCCTCCCCGGCAACTCCGACGCAGGCGCCATGCAAACATGGCTAATATGGAATATCCTAGGTCTCTACCCCATCACCGCTACCCCCAATTTCCTCATCACATCCCCATGGTTTGAATCCACAACCATAAACTTGGGACCTGGTAGATCCTCTTCCTATGGCAGTAAGACATTAAAGATAACGAGTACGGGCGGTGATGGAAATGGGGATACGAATTATTATGTGCAGAGTCTCAAGGTGAACGGACAGGATTGGGATAAGAATTGGGTGGAGTGGGGGGATGTTTTTGAGGAGGGGGGAACATTAGAGTTTGTTTTGGGGAGTGAACCGAGTGCTTGGGATGAAGGGGGGGATAGGGTGCCGAGTCCTGCGACTGAAGTGGAGACGAGTAAGAGCAGGTCTAGGGGATTGGTTATCAATGGATATTAGGAGGAATATGGATGGATTTATTGAATATGTTAGGGTGTTTTGTATTTAGTGATCTAGCTGGTTCGGAAACGGATAATGGAGTACAGCGGGATCAAATTTCATTGTTATGGTGTTTCTATTTTTTTTAGTTCAGATATTAGTACAGTTTAATCTTTCAATTGGATGGCATCTCATATTCTCATCCCATTCATAAACCAGAATTCATCCAGCCCCATTTCTTATTCAATTATACATTTTACCTTTGTTTTTTTGCATATTTGCACTATATTAATGCAGTTCCAGACACATTCTCCCGCACAGGATTTTCAATACATGAGGGCTTTACTTGCTTTCAAAAATTTCAATGGTACAAATTTCTAGCTTTAAGGTATCTCTTATTATACTCGTACAAGGCTTGTGATTGTTGATGTAAAGGTCCTCGGCGAGTGGTTTTAGCAACCTCACGCCAGCTATGACTTTAGGTTTGGACATCCTTCACGACATACATGTATGATAAGAGGCATAAAAATGAACAATTTGGCATAATCAACCGGAAGATACAGTCAAGATATATAGGGTAAGGTGGATACAAATAAGCAATAGGCATTGTATATTACTCGAGTACGAAAATTTACACGTTGGCACGTCCCAATGAACAGTAACTTCATTCAGACATCAATCAGATCATCAAAAAGACCCCCCCTCACACTCTCTTCTCGTTCAGATTCAGCGTAGCGGAACTGTGGTGCTTTCCTCGACCGCAATCTGCCCTAAAACACCACCGCTGACTTTCGCTGCTGGAACGTTCTTTGCTGCTTTGGCTGCTGCCGCTTTATAGGTACCGAAATTTTGGGTTCCGTTCCTATAGTAATCAGTCAGTCAAATTTCGCAGCAAATCAACGCATATGGTATTTGGAGCGCTCACGAAGCATTAATTGTGAAAACCATTCCAGCCTGGCAATGCTTTCCTTGCGCACAATACATAAACATCGGCGAGGTGTTATTGACCGTCATAGTGAAAGTTGTGATCATGCTTTGATTTGCTTTTACTGGAACGAATCCGCTATTGATTGCGTTGGCCATTGGCTGGCAAGGTGAATCGAACGCGGATTGAGTGACGGTGTGATTTCTTTCGGAGAACTGGAATTCCACTTTATCACCTGGTTGTGCGTTGATCTCTTGTGGTGTAAACAGGAGGAGTTCACTGTTGGTTGAGCCTACAACAACAGTATGCGTTTTTGCATTCGCTGCACTAGGCGGTTGTGTCGGTACTTGGGTTTACGTTAGCTCATAACCATATAGGATAGATTTCAGACTTACCGCCGGCTACGAGACTAGCTGCCATCAAGGCAATTGCAGAAAGTTGAGGGAAATACATGGTGTAGTTTGTAGGTAAGTTGTGAATAGGTACTTTGTGGAAGTGATGGTATACTGTCAATCGTGGACAAAAGGTGGGAAAATGGATTATATATATTGAGATTTTGAAGTGGCCGATCACCAGCTCTGGCGGTAACTTCAGACATTATTCCCAACAGGGCTCTCGAGCTACTTCCTTGCCAGGCTGCCAGCCCAAGCAGACTATTCCGGATTCGAATCCCAAAAGAAACTGATGTCAGACTTCATGCGGGCCGCATACTTGGGGCTTGTTTGGCTCTCATTTCCGCTCTTTTCCTTTAAATCTTCCGCATTTTAATCTAGCAACTATAAGTTAAAACAGAATCCACTCAAAACTCCGCATTTTAGCGAAAATCTAATTAAACCTTAATTAAACTCTTATTTTTTTAAATTATTATATTTTTCGAAATGTTTTTATATTTTAAAAAATAAAGCTTGTAATTATTTTAAAGTAATCTTAGAATAATTATACAAATAAATTAAAAAAATCAGATTTAAAATTAGCTTTTTTTTTTCAAAAACATATAAAAAACTAATAATAAGAAGATTTATTAGAATAAACCGTTTTATTAATTCAAATTCAATAAAATTTTGATTTTTTATAATTAGGATTTCGAATTAAAAAAGTATTTAAAGTTCCTTTTATACAAAAATATAATAAAAAGTATTATTTTAATTTATTATTATTTTTCTTATAATTAGTTTATAGAATATTTTATTAAAAATCAAAATATTAAAAACCAAAAAGGGAAAAAGGGAAAAAAGGAAAAAAGGAAAAGGAGTATTATCGGTTAAATTAAAAAATTAAAAATAAAAGGGGAAGGAGGGAGAAAGGATATTATTGATTAAATTAAAAAGTCGAAAAAGCGAAGAGGGAAAAGGGGGAAGAGGGAAAATAAGGAAAAGGGAAAATAAGGAAAAGGGAAAATAAGGAAAAGGGAAAATAAGGAAAAGGGAAAAGGGAAAAGGGAAAAGGGAAAAGGGAAAAGGGAAAAGGGAAAAGGGAAAAGGGAAAAGGGAAAAGGGAAAAGGGAAAAGGGAAAAGGGAAGAAAGGGGGTACTATTGATTGAATCAAAGGGTTAAAAAAGCGAGGGGGTGGGGGGAAAGGAGAAGGGGGAAAAGGAGTAATCGTGGGTCGTGGACCCACTTCCGCTCTCTTTTGAGTTGAAACTTACGCTCCAGTGGGCGATACTTTTGTTGATTAAGTAAGAAAATCAAAATTTCAATGATTTGAGATGGGGCAGAAGATATTTGGCGTGCTGAGTATAAATTCAAAGGCTTTCAATATCTGAAATGCTTCGTTTGAATCTTTGAAGAAAATTCAAGAATTCTACGGAGTAAACACAGTGTGTAAAGATCTTATATGGCACACCCGCAAATTATTACCCATAACTTATTATACTTTGGATTGTTACCTACTTGGAATTGACAATTCGAATTATTATCATCCATTGAAATCCGGATGGGTATTATTTGTTTTTCATGTTTTTTCTAGTATTTCTAGACTGTCTATCGACGACGAGTAGATTCCCACCACGCCCTTGAAAACCTACTGCTACTGCTCTTTCATACCCCAATTTCCTCGCCAAATCAATAAGAATATGTTTTCTCATTCATTAATCAAACAGAGAACATATGGAACCCTTCATTTACAATTCGCGCAAACGATAGATCTTGGTACGGACGCTCGGTGCGGAAGCGAGAGGAGGACCGGGCGGGACGCTTAGGACGGGAACGGCGTGGAGATCTTCGGTGTTAATTAGTGCGCGGGAGGAGGGAAGTATTTTAGATGAGTTGACCGGTATACAATCGATATGGATCTTAGGGGATTTTGTTTACATTATTGCAATCTCAAGGTGTACCGATGATATACACCTCGTAAACCACGAGGAAACTAGACAGGATTTTTCTCCCTGAGATAAATTTGCAGACTGGCAACCCGCACGACTCAAATTCCTATCTTGCCTTAACGGGTATACCCTAATATACTCGAGCAGATCTACTTTTTGACGAGATGAGAGATCGAGTTCGCGAGCGCAGAAAATTGGGATGGATGCCTAGGAAGTTGATTTCTTTGAACAATGAACTTGGTTGAGGTTGGACTATCTCATGATTCTCATCCCTTCAGGATTTTATATTCCGAAATTTATCTGGGATATTGATTTATTGGGATTATGCGACTCTCTTAATGCTCTTTTGTGTTTCTTCTTGTATAATTTACGAGTATATAGCTGAGAGATCGAGATTCAGTGAAATCTAGATGATTAAAGTGTTGGGCAGTGTTTCGTGGATCCAGCCACTGTTATTCATTTTCAGAAAGCTTGAAGAGAGTTATACAGATATGACCGGAGGGTATACCAATCACGCGTAAGTTTTCACTCGAAGAAGAATATTTAAATGAATAATATGCCCCCAATCCAGAATACACATCCACTCAGTCACTTTATCCAAACTTTTGTATATAAAATCCCAACCTAGAAAAATTAAAATCATCCATTCCAGTATCTACAATTGTAAACCCGACTATACAACAGCAAGGATGTCTCCTAGACCAAACCGCACCCATCCCAAAAGACTCCAGGCATACCCCGTCTAGGTGCCGGAATCAATTTCGTCCACCACAGCCCTATCACTGCGTACACGTTCTGCTCCAACTCCTTCGGAATCATCATCTCATTTTGACATCCTGCGGCCGCTCCAGGATGTTCGCATACAACCCTGCACTCCCATGCCAAGCGATATGGCAATGGAAAGACCACATTCCCGGGTTATTGGTTGTGATTTGCCATACTAAATGACCAAATGGTCGTAAGATTTGTACGTCTCGACGTTGGGGATTAGATTGTCGAGTTATGGATACGCCGTCACAGTCTCCGGAGCCTTCGTGTAGGACTTGCATGTTGTGGCCGTGAAGATTCATGGGATGGGCGACGGGGGTGGGGTTATTAACGATGACGCGGATAGAGGAGTTGCTGCCGAAGTTTTGGACGTTCCATTCGTCTGGGTAGGTGAAATTGCCTTGATTAGCGAGGAGGAGGACATGGTTGTTGTAATTTGCGTGAAAAGATGTCCCGCCGAGTTTCCAGAGGAAACTTACGGTGTCGTTGACGTAGAAACTAATGTCGAGGTTTTTGGTTGTGGAGGGGGTGCCTGCGGAGAGGAGTAATAGGGTTCGGTGGTGGTGAGATCGTAGTTTCCGCAGCTACCTGGGTCAGGTACATCCCAGGCTGTGCTTGTGGGGGATTTGCTTGCATCTTCTCTGTCGTAATATATTGCTGCGGGGGCGTTTCCATGGTTAGTTTTATAACAGATGGTGGAAATATTTGATCTCATCCAGAATGCGGAGTCGGAATGTCCGGCATTGGCGGTGACAAGAACATCTGCTCTTTGAGCAACTGCTAACGTCACGACATTAGTGGTATAAGGTTTCTAAACTGGTCAGTACATACATCGGGATATTAGTGTGGGAGGTACTTACGATGGGGACAAAGTCATTAGCAATGACAACCATCTTATGACCATCAATACTAAATTTTTGCATACCCTCAGCACCAGCATTGATTAACCTCAGCCTATGTGTCTTCCCTCTTCGGAACCTGAACAGCGAGATACCAGCATTATCAGAACATTGATTAAATAATCTGCCAAAAATACTGGTCCAAGATCGATATCATATGGTGCGTTGCTTGGCCCGTGGATAATCATAGGTCCCATAAGTCCACCTGAAAAAAAGTTATTTTGGAAGAATAAAAAAGGAGAGTTGATTGACCAAACTTACCAAACTTACCAGCATATTGAGCGGAATAATGAGAGTGATACCAAGAAGTGCCATAAAGGTCGGCTTTGAAGGTATATGTGAAAGAAGCTCCTGGAGCAATAGGGCATTGTGTTACAGCGGGTACACCATCCGTATACTGAGTTCCTTTCTGTAATAAACCGTGCCAATACAGAGATTCTCCTTCTTCAGGCCCAGTGATCTGATTTTGTACCTTAATCATAAAGGTATCACCCTACTTGGCTTCGATAGTAGGCCCCGGAAATTGTCCATTGACAAGTATGACTTCCTTAGAGTATCCATCCGGGGCAATTGTACCTCCTGTGATAGTGAAATCGTAGTACCGGGTAACTCCTGTAGAAGGAGCTGATGTAGAGGCTTTCTACTACTCGCAGTCAAAGATCCCCAGGGAAATCCCATTGGTAGAGGATTGTTCGTGAGGAAAAGATGAAAAGTTGCAGATTGGAAAGTTCCCAAAAGAGAATTGCTAAGGAACGGAAATATAAGTAAATAATCGTCGAATAGTATTTCTTGAAGCTGAAAATGGAAACTGACCCATTAGTTGCCTGCTGAGACAAGGTGATGACTATTCCAGCAGCACCAGTAAGGATACCCGTCAAGAGACCGAAAGGAGACATGTCGAAGTGATCGTCTCAACGATATTGGACGAAAACTTGAAGATGAGATATGCATTTAATGATGGGTAAATGGTCATACTATATATGAAGAAAGCTTCGGAAGCTTTCATTATTTTCCAGTGCGCTCATAACGACAAAGCTTTGCTCTAGAATTGCACAGACATCTTGATATAAGGAAGTGACTGATGTAAGCCTGGTGTATAATCCATTCTGACTTCAGATATAGTGCAGACGTATTGCAATTACAGAATACGGGAAAGGACTCTTGAGAAGTTTGCCTACCTTAACTGATTCGGAAATATGAAAACGAAGTACAATAAATCCTTTGCAAATTCTATACAAGTTAAAATGCATACTATTGAGTAGAACGCTTCATATTTAAGCTCCTAAGCTCCTAAGCTCCAACTAACGAACAACGCATGGACGGCAACTAGATGCGATGAAGGGATAATGGACCTCAGCAGCGCTAACCTTGATAAGCGAAGCGAAAGCGAAGCGAGCCAGGTTCTCGGTCTCGAGCTGGTGTGCAGAGTAGAACTTTCTGAGCTGACACCAAAGTTACTTAGGACGAAAAGAATGACAGAATCTAAAGACCCTTTTCTTCTTGGATGTACCAAATCAAATTGAAGGATCTGAGGGTTTCCTAGATTGATCCGCTCTGCATCCGCTTGAGGAAATATACCTACGATTGCCATTATAATCTGAACAATTTTCCAATAATAGTTGATCATTAACCTTATCCAAAAGGTAGTTAGTAGATCATTCTAAGGTTTCAGAACAATGTCATGTCCATATTCGGTGGTAGGAAACACCAAAACATATGACTAGGTGAACACCTGCAAAGATCTGTGCCAATATCGCCTTCGAGTGCCCAGAAGATAATGATAATTCGTGTAGCGACCGCTAACAATGATACGGTTCCAGGATTCATCTTTTTGTTAGCCGAGAAAGGTACAGATCGAGCAAAGATCTTCACAGGGATACATGTAGAAGTCAGCGTTGTAATATTTATGTCTATAGATTTGCTTGTTGAAGGGTTTGGTTCCAAATTGGTGGTAATAATTGGGTATAGCTAGTGCAAAATCGCACTTTTGCCATGAGGTATGCACGATTAATGGCAAAAGCTTAAGCAATTACTTAGGGGGCCATAATAGCATCACAGCCTAATTGAGTAATGTACCAGTATTAAACATACCTGGCTAGAATAAAAGGTGATATTTTTCAATACACAGCGTCGTGGTTTTCGCATGTTTCTCCGGATTGTTAGCTCACGGGGAAAAAGTGTTGTGGATATTTGAAATGTCAGGGCTCGATATTGACCTTCAACTCCCTGAACTTCCTATGAGAATGCTAGTATTATGATGTAGATTGAGAGATTGATAGGAAGCTTTCTATCTTTAGTGGCTTCTGGCCTTCGAAGGATGTCCAGCAGAGCGATCCAGAGGTCGCAAATACAGAAAAGATCGAAGGAGCTAATAATCGCTTGTAATTGATGTTTCCATGATACTTACTAGGTACCTAAGACGAAGTTGATAATTTCCCCGAAGAACAGTCCCGAATCGAATGTATTTAATAGAAAATGGATTGGCTGTAAATAACAATGCAAATACATTTGTAGAATACCGGTACTTTCCCGACGGAGAGTCACTGCTAGTTTCTTATATGTGCGATGGGATTTCGAAGTTGTTCTACATTGATAATCCGGTTGTACGGAATATTGCTTCCCGAGACGTCAACGAAAGCATCCGAGTAGGTCAACAAGAATAATGGCCGCATTAGGCTCATTAGTTGTCATTGGCTTTTTGAGCGCAAGATAAGATTGACTTGAAACTTTTGCAGACATTGATGTCGACGATTTTCAGCTGAAGTCAAAGTTGTTCAGGTGGTACTCAAGATCATCAAGTCAAAGTGAGGTTTCATCATCAGAACCGAGGGACCGAGTACCTCGTCTGCATGACGATTTGCGGAGCTAGAACAATGTTGGCCTCAAAGCGAAGCAATTCTCTTGGTAAAACTCCAATGTTTCATGTGCATGGGCCTCACTATTTCGTCCGTCCATGACCTGTTTTTCGATACACGCGGGGAAGAGGATAAACAGCTAGTGTCGGCTCGTCTAATTGCCAGTCATACTGTTGATGTTTTCGTCGATGTCATGGCTTTCAACTTGAAAGCCATGCATTTTCACTAGAGGGCCCCAAGGCTACAACAGCTCTTTCGTGGAGGTGCATTATGCCATGCCGAAAACGTATCATTGGAAGATTTTTACCAGGTTATTGCATCCATTCCACGTGATTTAGAAACTGCAAATCCACCAGTAGTGTCTTGGTCAAAAGAGGAGAAAATGATACTGTGAGTATGGATTAGATAATGCGCACTCGTCCAATAGTGAAAAGTTCCTAGGAAAGACCAAGAAAACGAATGGAGGCAATGTTCGAGTGGTTGTTCCTTCCGGGCCATCGTAGTGGCAATATAAAACAAGGGGAAATCCATAACAACCTCACATTGATGTCCAAAAGAAATCCAAAGTCGTATCAGCCACCTGAACTCGAGCCCGCATGACACCGACAAACCATTGATAAAGCGTATGATTCGAGTATTATTGAATCGACCTCATCAGGAGCCTCGAAATAAAAAGAACTCCGGGGAAGATTTGTTGATACATGTTGACCCCATTGAACTCCGCCCCTATGCAAACAAGTTGAGCAGAGAAAATCCGACATGCCCAATGCCTCTACCCGTTGTGTATAAACATATGCCATGAAGCATAAAGCATTCGGTGGTATCCATCTGCCCCCATCCCCTCGCTCCACGATGGCGCACCCCCTCACTCCACGTTGGCGCATTTTCGATTAAGAAGTCTGCGAAGGACGGTATGAGTGGTTCATAATCAGAGGACGTTGATTCGCACGCCCAAAGGCTGCTAAGGTTTCTGGAGATGCAATACTATCGGAACGAATGGTGCTTCCAATAGCCATGAAGAATCTGAGTAGCAGATCATTAGCGACTTTACTTTGATTTGAGGTGAGATTAATATTAAGATATACCCGAATGTAGATCCCGAAGTGAGCATATATGTACGCAGAGTCCTCCATACTCCATTTGGACCAGGACCAAACTTAATGATTGTAAGTGTGCCTTCAACCTTGTTAGAATGAATTCACCGACCCCTACAGCATCAACATACCATACATAAATCCCAATATAGCACCGACAGCTATTGTTGAACGTGGTCAGTAAGTTATATCTATGAACGAAATCATGATCGCATACTGCCACCCATCATAGCTCCCATCTGGACTGTTCAAAAGATGATCAGCATAAGTCGAAAAGTTTAGCATAGCAGTAAAGCGATAGTCTTACGCTTGTTCCAGATAGTTTGGCCGGCTGGATGGCCGCCTTGAGGTTGTGGTACTGGAGGCATATTTGAGTGATTCAGTATTTGAGAGGATCAAAATTGAATTTGTCTGGTTACTGCGAACTTGCGAACTTGTGGGGTCAACGTCACCAAGTCAAATCTTTTTGAGCTTTGAGCTTCAAAACTTTGAACATTGATTATTGTTATTATTCAAATCTACCTATCATTGATAGCATTGGGCACGGCATTTTCCGTTATGCACGGATCAATTCCAAATTCAACAAATTACCCCACATTTTGATAATTTTAGCCTGAATTTGGAGGCTAAAGTATACGTAATCAGTCACGTGATAATATCTTGAAATTTTGGTGATTTGATCCTCTTCCAAAAAAGATAGGTAGGTATTGATTGAAATTGAACGAACGATATGAAAACATTCATACTCATACTTTCTAACTACCTAGTACTATCTAAATAATAACTTCTTCTTCTTCTTCTTCTTCTTCTCACGTTGAGAATTTCTGTATCTGCAAGCTTAAGAGAGCGCGTGCCCAAGTGCTCTTATCCCCGATCTCGAACGCTGATTGGCTTAACATATATCTCGCGTGTCTCAACCCCGATGTCCAAACTTTCCAGCTTGGCAATAATGTCAAATTGAAATAGGTTGCCTTTTCTACCACCAGCAATTGTCCTACAATACCTGCATTGTATAGATGTAAGTGTTCCTAATGTTTTCCTTTGGTCTATATAATTCTATTTCATATTGTACTTGATGCATTCCTGGCTCCCTTTGCACACTCCTTTCATAATTTTGCCGCTCGTCATTATGGCGCCAAATCTTTGTGGGCATTTACTGACGATCACTACAAATTCAGTGCGATACGATATCTCTTCCATCTCATTTTCTCAATAGAACGTTGCAACAGACATTTGTTCATTCACGATTTAAAACCAGAGAGTTATCAAAGCGGAGCACCTTAGTTGTAGTTGAGGTTGAATGGAGGGGAGGACAGAATCAACATTCCAACGATCTTATTCAATCAACATCATTGGGATCATATTTACTTGTTATTCAAGTACGGTCGATAATCAATTTAACCGATGACGGCAGTCGCAAATCCACCGAGTTTCCCGCAGATTAATAGGTCGGCATGGGGATCTAGTGTTAATCAAGGAGGAATGAATGCTATGAACGCCGACGAAGTGGCCAGAATGTTCATGCCACGGAAAAGCGCTCAGCGCGCCAACTCATCCTCGTCGATAACTTCATTATCTTCAAACTCTTCCACGTCATCCGCATCAACGGTATCGCAACAAACGCCGCAGACCAATGGTGTCCCTATGTCCTCATCTAGTGAATCGAACAATTGGGGAACGGCAGCAACACGAAAGAAAGTCCCACGGGCGCAACCATCTTGGACTAATAAATCAGACTTAATAGCTGGTCCTAATGTGACAAGACCTGCCGCTCTACAAACAAATGGTACTTCTGGTTCATCGATAACTTCCTTACACCAGCCCGCTCCTATGGTACCATCACAACACATTACACCAAACGGATCACAACAGATGAGGCCGCAAGGGCAGCCCGTTGAAGGGGAACCAATGCTTTACTTGTTATCTATGAATGGCACTTTTGATCACAAGAGGATATCAGTACCATTCTACCCGGACAGTCTAAGAATTGGACGTCAAACAAATGCCAAAACGGTACCATCGCCGGCGAACGGGTTTTTTGATTCGAAAGTACTATCGAGACAACATGCGGAGATTTGGGCAGATCGAAGTGGGAAGATATGGATTCGAGATGTTAAATCTTCCAACGGTACCTTCGTCAACGGAGCACGCTTATCGGCCGAGAATAAAGACTCGGATCCGCATGAGCTACAGTCGCAAGATCATCTGGAACTCGGTATAGACATTGTAAGCGAGGACCAGAAGACTGTTGTACATCATAAAGTCGCTGCAAAGGTCGAACATGCTGGTTTTGCGGGCTCAACCAATAATGTTCTGGACATGAGCTTTGGCGACCTGAATCCTGCCAATGGATCAATGATGCTACCATCTCAAGGTCCGATCATGAGAGGGAGGACTGGAAGCCAAAGTTCAGCGGGTAGTAATGGTCGCATGGGGCCACCAGGTAGCATAGCTGGGAGTCAAATGAGTGTTATGGGTCAACAACGCCCAATGAATTTCTGGTTAACCCCCGTTACAACAGAGCAGATAGTGAAGAAGATCTCTGTAAGTCCTAAAATTCGCGTGGATCGATTCATCGTAACTAACATTTAATTTAGCATGAAATGCGGACGGCTCGATTACAAAACTCGGACTTGGGCCGAGCAGACAACTTTTTTGGAAGCTTGTTATCGAAAGATAATGTGAAAGAACTCGACAGTGCGCCAAACGTAGAAGCGCTTAAACCTACGGTAGCAAATGGCTCTGCATTACCATTCAGGACTGAAGGAAAACCTCGATTCTCCGACCCTCCTGCGCCTCCACCTCAACAGCCTCTTCCCGAGAAGCCAGATGTTGCTCGTTCTCATAATTTCGATCCTGCGTCACCGAACGCCTCTTTGAGACGATCCAATACCGAGAAACACAGATCCTTGACAAATGGCTCTCCGGTCAGAGAAGTTAGTAGTCAAATAATTACGTTGGTGGAGGCACTGGCATCGGCTAAGAAAGAGATCGACTCGCAAAGTGCTCGGATGCGGGATTTAGAGGATATGCTTCAGAAGGAACGGCAAGCACGAGAAACGGCGGAAGAAATGGCTAAAAGATTGGAGCTGCAAACCCCGGAGAATAACATGAATGGAAACGTCAAATTCGGGACGGAAGGATCGATTATCGAAGGTGCGTTTGAACCGCCCGCTGAGGATATGTCATCACAGGATAAAGTTCATAAACACGTCGACGCTAATGGCATTGCCGATTCATCTCTTCTGTTAGAACAACGGCTTGAGATTATGCTTTCGGAAATGCAAGAGTTACGATCCCAAATGGAGTCACACAAGAAGAGGGCGGAGACTGCCGAGGCAGAAAGGGATACAAACCGAAAAACCTTGGCAGAGATGATTGAAAAGATTCGATCGGACGTGCAACTCAAACAGTTGACATCTTCCAATCGGTCCAAATCTCCATCGAAGCAAAACTCCGATAAAACTATCAAAGGAGCTGTAAATGGGGCAGATGCGACACTTCAGTCACTAAAACGACCAAATGGTACACAACGTACTACATCCGGAGGAGACGACCTTCATGCTTCTCTAGTGCACGCCATCGCTTCTTCGAAAAATGCGGACCACGATCCTTTATTATACCACTCAACACCGTATGTCTCAATGCTTGGCGTTGTCATGATTGGTATGGGATTGATGGCATATCTTAACGGTTGGCAACCACCCAAAGTCGACCGATAGAACATACAATCATTAAATACACGATTTTCTTTCTGTTCGAATTCAAATGCAAACACCATTCACGCGGCACACATGGGGTCATCGAGACCAAACTTCTGTATTTAGTCTCATTTGTCATCTTCACGGGGTCCGAAAGTTGTTTAGCTTTGCATGCAGGCGTTGTGGGATTGTAGGTAATCGTGACATTGGGGAAAGCGGGCATGGGCAAGCGGTAGGGGCACAACAATACCAAGATTCTGGCTCTTTTGATTGTTTGAAGGGGACATGGATGGGTTCATCCGCATAAATATACCAAAAACGGGTCCGGGAGTGGTATGGATGGATGAAACGAATGGTTGTTGTCATTTTGGTGGAATAGTTACTTACACTGGTTGATCATAGCATTACATGAACCCGTTTTCTTTTTGTAATCTGAGAATGGGCATTCAAGGCGATCAACTGTGGCCTAATCCTCACATTTCTTTTCATTTGCTTGGGTTGTGTTGCGTCAATCGTTTTGATTTGATGTCCTCTGAAATCTACAACCTTGGCGTGGAGATGGGTAGAGTATTCGAGGAGACGAGATGATAGTAATGGTCATTGATAGTGGATTCGCTACTTGAATTAACCTTCACTTCAAGCTTTCCGTGTTGAAAACCCCCTGTGGTTCCCTAGCTCTTTCTTCCCCCAATGATAACTTTTCGCGTGGTCTGTTTCCACGATATGATCTGGTTTCCTTCTTATTCACGTTATGCAGATGGGAAAACAGCTTTGTGCAACTTCAAAAGGTTCTTTCGGGAAGAAACACCTTAGGTTGAGCTTTCTTCGCGTTGGGTCTGCAGACTTGAGAACCAATCCGAGATGTAATATCAGTTTTCATTGTCTACAGCCTTTTAGCTGGCAAGAAATTTGTTCCAGTGAACAAATCATGCTTTTTTTCTATATATTGTTGAATGGGAAGTATAATTTTCCTTCATTAGAGTATTTGACCTTCCCGAGTACATTTCTGATGCTATGTGAAATTCAAAAAGGAAAGTGCATGGCACGTGGAAATTGGATTGAGGCACGTGGACATTTTCCAATGGCAATAGGGATAATTGCAAGGCGCTTTTCGTTTTGTTTGGCACTTTTGATCCGCAAAGAGCATTTTCTACTCAAGTCAAATACGCCTTGATGGAGGGATGCATAGATGGAGGGATGCATAGATGGCAAGAATTGTTTGTTGCCTTTTCTATCAGCGTCGAATGCCAACAAGATGGTATTTTCACATCCCCCGATGAAATTTCAACATCCTACGATAAAATTCTAGCTATGACAAAGACTTCGGCACTAGAACCAGGTGAACAGATAATGTTTATCCAAGGAAATATCGAAACGATTCGGGGGCTTATTTCAAAGCACTGCTCTTGTTTCGAACCATTCGGTATGACGGTATACCGAATGGTATAACAATATATGCAGATATTCTTAGGAAAACCCTCTACGAGGGTTTGTTCGATCTGCTATAGGCGGTCTGAGTATGACAGCTCTTGGGTACATACGCCATGGACGACATGGACGACATGTATTAGATGTTCGTCTGCATATCACAAAAGCTGTGCGTTGGATCACAGAGGAATTATTAACACCCCAGAGCAAGGCGATTTCGTTTGTCGACGATGCGTACCGTGTACTATCCATCATCACACCGAGCAAACCTCATCCAAGCCAACCAAGGAGGGTGAGAAGCCCGCTCCCAGTAGTGCCGATGCGATTGCTCACGAAACTGAAAAAGAAGCAAAGACTGATTCATCACGCCACGAGCCATGCAAGATTTCTGCAGAACAGCTTGAAACCAACTCAAGGTCAAGGAATACTGAGCTGATCGGACCACTCAGGGAACGTTGTCTGAAGCTCGAAAATGAAAACAACAGGAGACTCAAAAAAAATGAAAAGCTCAGCGTAGCTTGTAAGAAGTTCGAAGATGAAAGTAAGAGGCTTGAAGAGAAAAATCACAGACTCGAAGAAACCAATTTAATGAATACCGAGAAAATCCAACAGTTCAAGGATCTTTGCAGGAAGCTCCAAGACGAAACCAAGAGGCTCGAAAACGAAAACAAGAAGCTAGAAACCAATGCAGACAATAATGACACAATCAAATAGCTCAAGGAACTTTGCAAAAGCCTCGAAGATAAAGACCAGAGATTCGAGAATGAAATCAATAAGCCTCGTTCACTTACCGGGCCGCTCCTTGGGATTTTACCTCACGAACCCGTTATTTGGAACTCAATTAGCTGCAAGGTGAATCGACAGAGACTTGGCGGTTCTCCGTTATCTGCGTCCGAGGAGAGACAAGAAAATGGACACACTCAAGATAATGCTCGCCGGAGCTCGAGCCTCGACAGGCTTGATCCAAAACGGAGAAAACAATGATGCTGTCGCCATGGATCTGGAGGATCAGATGAGTTGAATGATAACAATATGGGGCTGCATTCTGAGGTACAAAACCCCTAATTTAAGAGTTGAGAAATTGGGAATGGTGATGAGCAGATACTAGAGATGTGGTTTTGGAATACTTATTGATAAGCGCTGTTCTGTTCGGTCATCATATGAACTCTTTACACCTTTTAATCATACCCACAGACTTACTATGCCAACGAAACGACGAGATCATAATAAAAATATCAGACGAAGAAGGGCCCGAGAATGAGAACTTGCATGAGAGACCAACCATCTGTGAGATTGTCCCTCTGGGGTATTGGATCTGCAGTCGTCTTATTGCTTCCCTGACTCTCCAATCTCCACAGGGAAAACCGAGGATCGGAAAAAATGTTATGTCTGTTTAAAGGAGCGAACTGTGATGACCGATGGCAAGCTTGGCGAGAAATTAAAGAAGTGTGGGTACACTCAGTGGTGTGGGAGGTATTATCACAACGAATGCGGGGAAAGCGGTTGGATACATTTACTATTCTGGGGGTATGAACTTGGAATGTCCAGTGCACTATAAAGGATGGGTGGAGGGCGGTATTCGATTCAAGTACGAACTCCCAGATGAAAATAGTGCAGCTCTCGATAAGGTGGTCGTCGCAGCTAGTACAGACGTCGATAAAGTGGTGGCCAGAACTAGTACAGATCTTGATAAGGTGGTGGCCGAATCAGAATCTTATTTTCTGAAGAAGACTGGGGCTTTGAATGCAAGAGAACTGTTACAGAGCTCCGTAGGAGTGCCTCAGTTGCTTTGCAGCTACTTGGGATGTACAAACAGCATGTTAGCGACGAACAATTTCTATTGTTCATCAAAGATTTGGTTGATGAGGTGTATAGAACCGTTGCGAGCAAGTAACTTTAGTTAATTTCAGAAGTCGTCTAGTCATAACAGGGGCAGGAATTCAGATACTAGGTATACTTCAATACTTATTAGTCATCCAGATAATCAAAAACACCGTGGCCAAAAACTTTTCCAGTAGCATCAATCAACGCCAACATCCGACTCATATTCTCAGATTTCATAGCCTCCATGACTCTCAGCTCTCCCTCCTCGTGTCTTCCGAATGGCATCTTCGTTTCTCTTCTCAGCCTTGGAAACACTCTTTTCAGTCGCCAACTTGTGCTCTCGATGCAATGTCCTGATGTCCAGGTTAAATCATTTCTCTATCTGCTCCGCTGAAGGCTGCACAGTCAATTCACCCTTCAAACTCAAAGCGAGTCTTCCTTCATCGATTATTTTCTTGACCATATTGTTCATGCCTTGCATGAACATTTCTATCCCGAATTGGGTTTTTACGAAGATGAGGGCTTCGAGGAATTATGGCTCCCAGTTTTCCCAGGCTGCGGTTTCTTTGCCTGCCATTGTCTTCTGTGAGTTCGATTAGCGAGTGCATGTAAGAAAGAGGGATGAATGCCTCAGGAGTTAGAAGAGTTACTAGAACAAGACTCACGACTAGATGCTAAGTGGTTACTCGGTTGTTTCGCGATATTAGCGCGAACTGGAAGCTCTATATCCTTGTTTCCTTGAGGGTCACTTGTATTGCTATCTCTTTGAATGAAGTATGTGGTGCAGCCTTGCAATTGTGATGGCATGAGCTGCTGTCCGCCGAGCTTTCCTGTTTATCAGTCTAAAGAGACTAGAACTTGAATCGATATTACTCAGAGCTGGGCTTCACGGTCAAGTTTTAGGTTGAATCAGTGATATCTGCATCACTAATGATGGTGGATTCCTACATATTGAGTAAGCTGCTGATTTCCCATGAAACTATACCATCAACGCACGTCTCCCTTTTGATGTGAGCTATATACAAAGGAATTATAATCATTTTTCTGTATATAAATTTTTGGGCACCAGAATATCTTCACTGTTCAAACTCCCTATCGCCTCATGCTTCCGGCTTCTGCCAGCAGCCTTTACACTCGCTATCATCCTTTTGTTCCTTCTTCTGCGAGAGTTCGTATTTCCATTCTTTACGACGCTATCATTTTGTCCTTCTCATCTGGTGTCTTTGGCTTTATCGTATCCAGCTCCTTTCTGCTTCTCAACAACTCAGCTCGCTGAGCTTCAATTATGTTCGTCCGATTTCGTCCAAGAATCGTTGGAATTTGGAATCTTTCGCGCTGGAATCTAGCCTCAATTGGCCGACTTCTTCCTTGAGACCTTCCATCTCTGCCTCGAGAGCCTCACTCTCTGATGCCGTTTTTAAATTCGTTTTCAAGTGTCGATGTATGACCGCCAGCGTATCGTTTGCTTCAACTTGTGTAGGGTCGTTTGTTCTTGCTTCTATGTTACCTTTGAAAATGCAAGATTAGCTATCATGACGAATGATTCTCATACTTTATGCGATACTCGCAATTGGTCTTGGAACTTCCAGTATTCTTATTTGATGAATCTGATTCCATGATTGGGTTCGACGGAGAAGTCTACGCAGAATATCAGAACCAAGCAATACTGTCAATACTCCGAGTGTGAAATGTACTATATCTACCATCGATATTAACTATTCGTTTATATTCTCAAGCTGGGTTCCGGAATCTCGCCACCGGATTCTTGGCTCAATCACTAATTATTAAGAGTTGTCAATTATTAATATCTGAGGCGTTTGTTTCTTGCTATTTTAGAGGAGAGGAATTGCTTTTTCTGCCTGCACTACACATTACCCCGCTATCTCTGCTGCAGTGGTGTGGCACAGCATTTTTTTAATGCAACGAGCCGATCGCTGTTCTATCATATTCACTAAAATTATCATGTTCGTTTGTTCTTTACTAGTGTTCATAATACATTGATTGATATGTATCCATACACCCTTTTCAAATTTGCGATCTTCTCACAATATGAGTGATACCATGGAAAAGCCAAGACGCTTGACCAGAATCGCGGCGGGGTCACAGTCAGAGTATTTTTGTTTGGGCGATAGAGGACATGCAGTTATGAGATACAGAGGATGTCGGTATATAGAAGAAGAGGAAAACGCAGTGGCCATTAACGATCAAAATCACGACGAAGATAGGAATGACAACTCAAAACGCCTTCCAAGCGGACTAATTGTTCTAAAATATCGAAAGGCAGAATCTTCCAACTCAAAATTGCCGGGGACTAGGTTGGAACCCACTGCTTCGCCGAATTCCGTCGATTCTCGTTTGCCATCCCTGCGACAATCAAAAACATCTTTGAAGCCCGCTAATAGCGAGCACAAATTGATTGGAAACGGAGTGATTGACCTGACACAAGAGGCGATGGCACCGCAATCGAAACCAAACGTTAGCGGTATGTATACTCACTTTGGTATAATTTTGACTCCAACTGACAATCATTAAAGAGCCCGAAGACACATGGTCCGAAATGATCCAACAGAACGAGGCTTTACTGGCGTCTGTCAAAAGAAATGCCATCACTTACCGGGATTCAACAACAGACCTCAAAGCTAAGCTCCATATTGCCGAGACAGAACACAAAGAATCGACAACAGCGTTTGTTGAAGAGATAAAATTGCTTAAGAGTGGTATCGAGGCTCGCAATGATGAGATTGGAAAGTTGAGAGAAGAAAATAATAGGATGAGGAAAGATCAGGATGACAGAGCAAGGTTGGAGCAAATGAGGATGGATTTAGAATCGACGATAGAGAATCAAGCTACAAAATTGAAGGAATTGGAAGATTGGAGAAAGCAGATGCGGAGGATGCTGATTGGGGGAGATCCTGAGCTATGATCACTAATGGTCGATTGGATTTTAGTTGAGAAGGGTGCCAGCTCGACTTGGGTCAAAATATTCACTTCAGAAATGCAATGATGAGATGAAGCAGATGAAGGAAAAGGCTCAAAGATTCGGAATCAGCCAGGGGCTGGGCAATTGGCGAAAGTCAAGGATCTCGAGGATTGGAGAGATCAGGTTTGAAATTTGTCAATTGGAGACTATGCTGAACTGTTGAATTGTTCTCTGTTGGATTAAGTTGGTATTTGCACAATACAGTGGAACGTAGGAACTTGATATGCGAGATGAATTTCATACCGATTCCGAAACATCTATGGCTCACAACACTTCTCATGGTCTCAGCCCAGTGATGGGTTTTGGTAGTCAAATGACCCCTCCAGGTGAAATATCTACAAAAATTGAGCTTGCAGCTGTGACAAAAGTTTTTGGACCCAAAAGCAAAGGGTTTTAATGAATGTGTGGGTGAAGATACGGGTATCCGCAAAGCCCCTGTCACGTTTGAATATGTTTTCCTCGCCAAGCTCTAATTATATGATCTTTCAGTATTTACTTTTAGAGCATATGCATGATTACTATGTGAAAGGTTGAAAAGGAATACAAAACTAGAAGTATGAGACAGGAAAAGAGGTATTGAAAGAACATTAATTGTAGGAGATGATGAGAATGATGAATTTGGACTTGCTTTTTGAGAGAATAGTATATACCCAAAGCGTGACGGAGGAGTGGCGTGCACAATATTCCGCTTAACTTCAAGGATAGGAATTGATTTTTTATATAATGCTATTGCGCTTGAGCAAATAAACCAAGAAAAATAATGTGAATATAACCCACAGGAATACGTTTGAATTTCAATCATTAAGAATGCATAAATCGTACTAAGAATTGTCACTTTCGTTCACCTTTTTCAAAGTTCTGGAAACTTTCCTCCTCAAGCCTCCAGACTACAGCCAAATCAAGCAAAAAGCTCGAATAATTGAACTGCCAACTTTTAACATACTATTCTTTTCACAAATTCCAAAAAATGTCATCTAAATCCGAGGCGCTCGACCAAAAACATCCGGCGGAAACCACGGCGGCTCAGGAATATATAAATCGCGGCTTGCCCTCCCCCCCAAGCTCACTAGTCACTAAGCGTCCTTGCTGTGATGAGTCTCTAGATCATGATAAGCCGAAGAAGAAATCAAAAGCATCTGTAAACAGTAAGTAAAATACTCGTCAGGTCAAGCCACAATTGTGCAGTTCTACTCCTAATATAGTTTTTGACAATAATTCGTGCTGTTAATCGAGGTTTAAGAATGTAAAACTGACTCCAAATAGGCCTTATTGAGAAACAAGAGAAGGCGGTAATTGCAGTCAATGAACTGGTGGCAGAATCCGTTACGTCTTCGAACAAGTCCCTGGCGAGATACCGTCAAAGGCTTTCCGAATTGGACAAACAAGTGGAAGAATGGAGAGGATGGGGGGCTGATATTTTGTCTATCATCGATTCTCAACAAGCTCTTGCCAAAGATCAGGCTGATGAGATTGAGCAACTTAAGAGAGATAATGCCAGGTTGGAGATAGCAAATAGGGACGCCAAAAATGATAAAACGAAGATAGGAAAGCTTTTGAATGATGCCAAAGCACAGAATCAGACGCTGAAATCGAAATGCTCTGATCAATTGAAGGAGGCAGAGGAGTGGAGTCGAGAGGAGAGGAAGCTGAAATTAGAGATTGAGCAGCAGGTAACGAAAGTCAAGAAATTGGAGGATTGGAGAAAGGGCATCCGTGAGATGCTAGTTGGAGATGCTGATTTGTGATTGCCTGTTGCCGCATCAGTAGCTAGATGGCTTCTTCCGCTTACCACTTGGAATACGTGGCATCAGCACATACTTCAGATTCTGCAAATGAAAGTTTGAATGGTGCATACGAAGCCCTATTGGACTTCAAGCAACTCCCAACTGTCTTAGATATATTTAAATTGCTCGAAAAGAAAAATAACGTGACCGTGACAATAACATGAGAGCTAAGCAGACAAGCCATCAGGAAAATGCAACAAACTTCGCAAGAGCATTGTCATCTGGAGGATTTAGTGAAAATGGGTTGTCGAGGCGGGCGGAGTGCAACAAATTTCAAAATGACCTCAGAAACAAATGGATCATATGCTAATGGCACTAGCAAACGCCTAAGCTCCTCATTTCTTTTGTAAGGATTTCCTGCACTTCAGCCCCTTTTTGCTTTTTCCATACCGAGTATCCCACCACCATTTGATATTCAACCGCAAATTGAACTGAAAATATATCTTCTCCTTATAATTCCCAACCCTCGACTTCCCATCTTCCCATCCAAGATCCCTTCACGAAAATTCGCATTTTCGCGTGCAAAACATACCATGTCCGCATCCGCAGCGCCATCATCATCATCATCTCCACCAAGCTCAGGACAAAACACACCCTCTACCACCTTCACCGTCAACGCCAAAACCTCACCTCCCACAATAGATTTCGAAGTACTCAACTCTCGAATCCAAGAGTTCGAAAACAAACTACCCTCAGAATGCGAGGAAAGCCACACACAACCTACACGCGTCGATAAAACGTACATCAGCCCCAAGACACCACAAATCAACTTAATACGTGATCACCACCTACAATCAAAAAGCCGATGTCGAACTTCTGCGAGCCGTGAACCAGGATCTCGAGAGACAAAAAAAGGAAATGAAAGCCCGTTCTCTATTATGAAGAAGAGAATTGGAAGAGGGGAGGGCAGGGCGAGAGTGTTGATCTGGTAAAAATATCATGTGTGGTTTGAATATTGTTGGTGCTTGCTCGATGGGTGATTTTGGGGTCTTTGGTAAGATCTTAGTTGTTGGGCACCGATGTAGCAAAAACATCAACATCTCCACCCCTTCCTACTGCGGAGGACCCAACGAAAAAGAAAACCCGACAATGCGAACCCAACATAACGGGGCGCTTTCAGTTCTAGAACCACGCATATGCATCTAAAAAAAACTCTCATGAAAGGCGAAAGGCGGTCTTCACGTTCTATAAGGTGGGTTAAATGTGCGTCTTAAATTTCCACTGATGTTCGGACAGAAAAGGGAAATTTGGTTTGAGGATCTGACGAAGCACATGGTTAACTTAAATTCTGTGATTTCATTTTCCATGCGATGCCGATGAACGTGGCTATTGAGACGATTACTACCGCCATTCCAAACCAGCAAACTGAAATCATAAGGAAGGTCAAGTTCACAACGAAACTCACCTCGCACACTAATGCTCGCTGCCACAAAGGGAAGAATTTTACAACGTGCTCAAGGGTATATTCTTCCACTATCATCTCTCTCTCTCTCTATATAAACACAAATATCATCCCATCCATGACCAACATAGATAGATCTCCCCATCCATATAAACATAGATTCAATCAACCAGATCAATCCTCTTCTCCTCCACCCCCTCTGACCCTCCTCTCCAATCCGCCAGCTCAATAGACGTGTATCCCAAAACGCCGGCCAAATCAACTGGCAATCATGCGCAGGTAATCCATTGATTCATTTCCCTTTTATCCAAAGACGCCGTATATGAAACAGAACCCTATGTAGATTCCAACAACACACGAATATATACACCCACTCAATCCAGCAAATCTATATCCAGAAAGATTTGCACAAAAACCATCACACTACTCCAAAAATTAATTAAGAAAGGAGTGGGAAATCAAGGAATGAACCTCAAAACCACACAATTTTCTCTGTCTTCCTCATTCTCATTTTCCCCAATCCACCTATGATCCCCCCTCCTCTTCACATAAACCATATCCACCACTCCATCCGCCCTCTTTCTCCCTCCAATCGCCTCCCATGCTCTTTTCTTGCCAGTATAACTCAAGCCTTCGCGGAGTGCACCATAAGCAAAAGCTAAACGCACGTCTTCTTTTCCGGAGGCCCAGACATCGGATTCGCCAAGATCGAATGTTCCTTCCATTTTGGACATGTCCCAATGAATACCAGTTGGGTATTCGGCAAGGGAGTAACCATTTGTGAGGACCCATTTTGATGGCCCATTTCCGTCGAATCCAAAACGTTGGAATGCGCAGGCTTCACCGCAGGCATCGGCTACGATGTGGGATATCTCGGGAGTAGCATGATGCCAGGATTTGTAATGATGTAATGAGAGAGGTTGATGACCAGCTTCGTAGAAACCGGCTGGGTCGCCCCATTGATCGAGTTGATTGAGTCGGGGAAGGTATTCGAGGGTGACAGAGGTGTGATTTTTGATACAGTGGTAGAGGAGTCTATCGCCTTGGAAGCCAGATTCGGTGTATTCGCCAGTGACAGCATCGACGTCTAGACAAGGGAGTCCAATTAAAGTCTGTGCGAGAGGGGGAGTAAGGAATACACCAGCTCCACCATAAGCCTAATTTTGTTAGTAATATGTTGACCGGGAGGATTATAAATTCTTACCATAGGGACTCGATCGTGCATGATGAAATCCACTCTTTCTGTAAGAGTACCAATGTAATGTTCCTTGTTGGGATCATAACTGTGCAACTCCCTCATCAATGCGCCAAGCGAGGGAAAGAAAGTGTCGTCGTCAATCAACGCCAAATATTTTCTATTCGGTCTCGATGGATGGCTATAAAGAATTGGTACCAGATCAACATATCTTCCCGGCATATCGAGTGAAGGATCTGAATGTATAACTGTTGCATCAATTCCAACACCGGTAAGCAATTTCTGAGCAGATTGCAATTGCGCCTCTGTAGTATCATGCAATTGTAAAACAAGCCCTGCTCCATTCGATGTGCCATTTCCATCTGTAAGCCATCGTACCCATTCCTTTACCGGCCCATCAATCTCATCATTGAATCTTTTGTATGTTGTTGAGACACCAAACAATAACTCGGAAGCATCAATCTCGTCTGGTCGTGGTGTTTTCATAACATGGATTTCCAAAGGCTCTAATGTATCCGCTGGTAGTCTGTCGACCTCACCCAGGTTAACCCTCTTCCACCCATGAGGAAATAATTCCTGGCTGGTATTCGTCATCATGGGCCTTTCCTTCGCATCTGTAATATATCGTATAGTTCTCATAACATAGTTAATATCCAATTCGACATTGTTTCTCTCAAAAACTTTTCGTAAAAATGCAGCATCATCAACATCAGGGATTTTCAATTCCACTGGTGGGATCTGTGCTTGTTGTGTTTCATGAATTTCATGAGTTTGAGCAACCTGTTCTGCAGTTGCTGGTGAACTTTTTGGTGGTGATGCATGTTCTTCCTTTGGCGGTTCCCTAAATGCAGGTACAAAAGTCTGGGAAACGTTCTCGTGGTAGTAAGACAAAATAAGGAAAAATGCTACTGTCGCGAGGGCAAGAAATCGGTGCACAGGTATCCGGGGCATTCTGATGCTTCACTTCCGCCTCGTATCCGGTAGTTCTCGGTTTCTTCTAGTGAACGCTATTCGTATTTGGTATCCAAAACAACGAATGAATACGATAGTATGCAGTACAATACGATTGCAGGAGAAGAACACAAGATCAAAAATGAAGGTGTAAAGGAAAGAAGTGAACAGGTAGAATAAGGATCGAATTCTAGAGTCAGAGGAGGTCTAAGGAAGGTGGTCTGAGGAAGGTCTGAGGAAGGGAATTGGACAGAGAAAATAGTTGAATAATGAAGAATAGGAGGAGAAAAGTGGAGATGATGAAGAAGTGAATTTGGACATGGATGAATGACGAAGCGTTTGATAAGTTAATAAGTCCCTGGTCTGTGAGCAAAAAGATGGTAAATTAACCCATGGGAGGGGAGGGGAGAGGAGAGGAGAGGAGAGGAGAGGAGGGGACGAGGGGATTGGGGGAAATGTCTCTAAGTAAAGGGGGTCTGGTCTATTTCAGGAATCTGATGGACTTACTGATTCTTCCCCCTTCTTGAAAAGTTAAACTTTTGAATCTCCTCCACTCTTAACTCTTACCGATATATATAGACCAATAGAATCTACTATAATATATTATCTAATAATGATTATTATAGCTGATTTCTCAGGGGGATGGATGAAAAGGAATTCAAGGTTCTACAAATCAATAATCTGTTAATATCATCGTACCAACCCATTAATGTATTAGGTATTCATGATTCAACTAATTCCAATTTTAATGATTGCAGAATGAAATGAAATGAAATGAAATGAAATTAGCAATAATTAGTTCCAAGTCCGTGGCCAGAGCGATAGCAAGTAGTACTTTATAACTTTTCAGTAGAGTCTACGGAGGAGTCTAGACTTATCAATTGAGGCTTGCGTACTGTCTGTCAAATTAGTTTGTATCTGCAGGTTCAGCAAGATGAGGAAAGCGTAAGTAAAAAGATATTCTTCTTCTTCTTCTATTTCAAGGTTAGTTCAGTATAAATGCTGCATGCTGTCAATAATATTGAATCGAAGGGGGGAAATAACCGCTGAAGCTTTCTATCGACGATTGTTTGTGTTTAAGGAGGTTACTGATCGACCGACTTGTTGCGAGTGAGTGGATAAAATCACGTTTCCAATAATAGATGGATGGGTGAAAGCTGGAGGGAGCTGAGTAAGAAGTTTTGATAAGAACTGACGATCTTTTTCGAAATGTTTAAGATGTTGCTTCATCATTGGCGCCGATTAGGTGCCGCCGTTGCCCAGGGTATGAATCCGTATGATGTGATGTTTGCAGATCCCAAATGCTTTACAGTATTGCAGGAGACTGTGAAAGTTCACACCAGAAGACATTATTCTCAACGAGCTAAGGTTTCAAATGTTGGGACATTCAACAACATGTTGATTCAGATCTATTTTTCCGGTAGATGTAGTGCCAGTTCACACAACAAGACAGTGAGTATCATTCGCTTAAGTCGATGCTGGAATACTGTAATGACGAATAACGACGATTGTAATAATCTGAGCAGATATAAAAAGATATCATACGTACTCTATGAATCTAAATGACAATCCGAGGAAGATTTTCACTCCCTAGATATTTACCGAGAGATCAACGATCAATGTTATTGTGAGAAGGAGATTTGGAGAACGTCAAAACACAACAAAGGCCCGAAAGGTTCGATATAAAGTTATAAAAACGTCATTAAATAGGTAATAAAAGAGAAGGTTTGGAATGATTGGATCTTGTAGGTAAAACAATAATGCAAGTTAAGGAAGGACATAATCATTCAACCTTAATTGATTGTTATATATGGAACAAATGTCTCACTTATTATTATCAAATTGAAACTACATACGGAGTACATACTTATCCATAACAGTTCAGACCATATCGAGGAGGAGGGAAAGAGGAAGAATAGGAGAAAAAGATCGATAACGCTATACGTTTCAATTGAGGCCAATATTCTATATTATAATCTTACTTACCGGTATATATCTTCATCTAAGCACTCGCTTAGATGTATTATTAATAGAGAGAGAGGGGTATATATATAATTGCGTGGCTTGGAAGTGGAAGATAATAGAGAAACGCTCTAGAAGTACACTGAGCAGCCAACCTTCAACCGACTCCATCAGTAGCAAGAATGATTTGAGGTATCGCCGTCGTTCTTTTGAAATTTGTATGGGTTGGGTTGTTGACAGACTGTATACTTCGTAATCTGTAATCTATACTGTAAGGTTAATCTTCCCCACCCAAAAAAATGAAAAAAAATAAGCCGAGCACACCATCTGCTATCGCAACAAACATATCCATCCCCATGTTTAGGAAATAGTAAGCAAGGCAGTAAGCAGAGCAAGTTTAAGAAAGAACTGCGAAAGCGGAGATGGAAAGTAGAAAGAAGGTAACAAAGGATTGACATATTCGATGGCATCTCACTCCATAATAACTTTCAACTTCATTTCATCGTCTTCTCGACATGTCACATTCTATACCTTCTTCTAGCTCTGACGCTGCCTATAGTTCCGACAACGATACTGAAATTACTGATAGCAGTGCTACAACTTATGCTTATCTCGCCGATGATCCTGTACATTTCTCTTATCGAGACGGTGATCTTACTTGGTCTGGTGCGGTAGGACTCGATGGCAGAGTGTCCGGTGGGAAAATCAAAGGAGAAGATGTGATTTGTGTTACTGAGAATGAGGGAGCAAATGGTGCTTTGGGTTATACCATCTTCAGTCTGTTGCCCACCGATGGAGGGGTAAATAAGCTCCCATTTGAGTTAAAAACAACATCTGCCACCAATCTCCCACAAGAATGTCTTGAGAGCTATCTGGTCAAGAGTCTGCCAACGTATCTTCGATCCGCAGAAACTCAAATATATGTTCTAATTTCGACGTTGTCCGGGACTGGATTGGCGCCAGATTTTTATCATGTTGTATTACACCGAATTCTCGACTCGGTCGGATTACCGGAAACAAGCTACACATTGATCAGAACCGATAACGTAGAATCAGTCAAAGACTTTGCAAGCTCTACACTACTACATGGCGCGAATGAGGGAACGAAACAATCGATATTGATGTTAAGTGGTGATGGTGGAATGGTAGATACAATAAATGGATTGCTTGAAAGTGGGGAAAGATCCAAGTGAGCTTCTCTGCATATCCCATCTATGTTAATCACTTCTGACAAGTCTACGCACAGCTCATATGTCAAACCAACACTATCTCAGCTTCCCCTTGGCACAGGAAATGCTCTTTTCCATTCTTTACATCGACCCTCACCAATCCCGTCAATATATATACAAGGACTAAGAACATTACTATATGGCACACCTTTACCACTTCCAATCTTCAGCGTGAGGTTCTCTTCTGGGGCACGAACCATAACGAACGAAGGCCAAACGGAAACACCACTCACGAACAATATTGTCTACGGGGCAGTCGTTGCTAGTTATGGTCTTCACGCTACACTCGTCGCCGACAGCGACACGGTCGAATATCGAAAACATGGAGACAAGAGATTTCATCTGGTAGCCGGTGATCTACTTTTCCCAAAAGATGCATCTCTACCACATCCCTACAAAGCTTTAGTCACTTTGACAAGATCCAACGGAACGGAAGAACTCGTACCAAGAAAAGAACATGGATATATTCTCTCCTCTTTAGTTTCTAAACTTGAGCGCACCTTCACAATATCCCCTGCAAGTAAACCCCTAGATGGTCAATTACGAGTAGTGCATTTCGGTGCCGCGACTGGTAAGCAAACAATGAGAGTTATGGAAGAGGCTTATAAAGATGGAAGTCATATTGGAATGAAATGGGATGAAGATGGTCAGAAAGGCGAGGTTGGATATGAGAGCATCGAGAAATTAAGAATCGATTTCGAGGAAATGGGAGACGGATTTAAATGGAGGAGGTGCTGCGTCGATGGTTTAATCGTGGGTGTTGAGGAAGGAGGTTGGATGGAGGTTGAAAGGCTAAAGGGTGAAGGGACGGTGGATGTCGTAGTTGATCTGTAAGTTGTTGCAGTGCACTAGATAGATCATCTGGCGCGGCAGCTTCAAGGGATGTCATGACTTATGATTGGAATTTGCAATGGTTGGGTGGCTACATTGAAGTAAATAATCACTGGAGTTTTGAATCATAGATCTTTGATTTACCGTTATATGATCTCCTAATTAAATTCTCCTATACCTTGTTTTTCTTACCCTCATTACTCGAGTAGAAAATATAGAGAATCGAAATTACCCGAACAAAAACACTAAGGAGGGACTCCTATTGCCCCTGAACTATTATTCGTATATAAGATTTTAATCTAGCCGATAGTTCGGGTCACGGTGGTAACTGGGTGTATATCCAATCACAATCAAAATACCAACCTAGTATATGCATGTATACCTCGAAGTCTTCTGTGTTCCTTTTGTAAATGTATTTTTGTTGTTGTTGTTGTTGTTGTTGTTGTTGTTGTTGTTGTTATTATTATTATTATTATTATTATTATTATTATTATTATTATTATTATTATTA
>NGKJ01000004.1:390-23539 GCA_002162495.1 Myriosclerotinia curreyana
GGAGGGGGGGATGGTAAGCGTGGCGAGGATGGCGGGCGCTGGGAGGATGGTGAGGTAGTATGTGTAGAGGATGAGGAGGATGGCAAGAGCGAGGGCTAGGCGGATGATGTGCGTAAGGAGGAGGAGGAAACGTAGGGGGAATGTTAAGGGTGGGTGCGTGCTGACTGTGTATT
This sequence comes from Myriosclerotinia curreyana, assembly GCA_002162495.1. Lineage (NCBI taxonomy): Eukaryota > Fungi > Ascomycota > Leotiomycetes > Helotiales > Sclerotiniaceae > Myriosclerotinia > Myriosclerotinia curreyana. The sequence goes on from NGKJ01000004.1 coordinate 564, forward strand.
CGATGGTTGTTGGGGAGGGGCGGCGGGTATAGAGGGTTGGAGGAGAGGTCAGCATGGTTGATGCATCGATCGAAGGTTGTCGGAGTATTAGGAGTGGTAAAATATAGGATTTAAATTGGTAGATGGATGTTTGTCCATTGTACTCGAGTATATGGGGAAATTGATTTGGAAGACGAGGCTTATCGATAAGGAATTTTTTCTAACTCGGCGACAGGGCTGAGTGATGAAGATTGGGCCTTCAAAATTCGAGATGTAGAAATTGGAGCTGCTTTGATTTGATTTGGATATCAATCACAGGGAAAGAATATCATGAATCAATACTACTCTCTCTCTCTGCAATGGTCTATAGTATACGAATGCATACGTGGCAGATCTGCAAGCCATTCCGGTTCCCGTGAACCTCCAAATCCACCTGAATCAGAGTTTATGTTGATACAAACCATAAATCTTCCGCACCATAGCAAGAACCTCAAGCAGGTCCTGAAAATCCATGTCTATCGTATTGCATCCTCCCAGAATATCCTTTCCATATTATGATATAATCCCGCTAGTTCCCCCACCTTACTCTCCAGTATCAATCTCCAAATCAATCTGCACCCCATTCCCGACCCCATAATCCTCAAGCGTCAACTTATCCTTAAAAGGTCTCTCTCCCTGCCTCTTCAACATAATCTCATGCGGTTGTCTGCCAATCCTCGCCGCCACCTGCGCTTTGAACAACTTGATAGGATCACTCGCCAAACACGGAATCGCCGCTTTGGTTCCCAATCGATCATTAACATGTACGATAATCATAGGTTCATTCGAAGGCGCCGATGAAGAAGAGATCGCTGTAGATATCGAAGCGGCGGGCGGTCTAACTGGAGGAGTCGCGGAATCGGATGTTTTATCTTTAGGTCTCGAGGAGGCGGAGGCTTTGAATTTCGAGAAAGCAGATGCGCCGAATTTGCTCGATATGTCGAGTGTATCTTCCTCCTCTGGTGTTTCGATCTCTTTAGATCCCTCTTCATCTTTGCTTTGTACTTTGGCAGCAGAAGAAGCACCAAACTTCCCTGCTATATCTAAATCATCATCTGCGGCAGCTCTTGGGGGCGAAGGTCTCCTGTCTCGATCTCGTTCGCGTTCGCGCTCCCGCTCTCGAATGGGCGATCTCTTTCTATCTCTTCTGGGTGATCGCGATCGCTTGCGGTAAGTTTTATCGGTATCGCGTTCGGGAGATCTAGAGCGAGCTCGTTTTTTGAGTTTGAGACCTGCCATGGTGTGTGCTATATTATGAAGATGAAGCTCTTGCGGCTTGGGTGTGATGCTTTAGAGCTTGGTCGGCTAAACCTTGGCTCATTTCTACGTCGCTCTGCTCTATCAGCGAAATAATAGGCAGGGAATGAAAATACAGGGCAATTTGATGTACTACTATTAATTGTTCAATGCTTTTTCAAACATTAGGAGTTGGATGAAATATCGTAAATCAAGATTAAAAATCTTTTGTTTTGTTTGATTTAATACCTTAATTGAAAGAGGATATATTGTACTAATTACAGTGTTTTCGCTTAGGTAGAGCATCACTACCGTATGCTCTGAGATAGGTACGAGAAGGATGCTATTTGGTAATGATGCAAATGACTTTCGACAGTATTTGTAATTTTGAATGAAGCTTTTTATTTAATATGATGCCAATTTTGTCAATGCAAAATATGTGTTATGCTGAAGCATTTAAGCCTGAAGACAATACCCTGACTTTGCCATCCCTACGACGCCAATGTATAAACAAACAACCCTATACGCCCAGACTCATGATATCCGAAGCATTATGATACAGAACTGAAAGAAGATTTAGATCCAATCAATCAATCCTTGCTCTTCTTCTTCTTCTTTTTCTCGGACTTCTCGCCATCATCTTCTGACTTTCGCTTCTTGCCATTGACTTCGGGTTTGCCATTCACAGCGCTCTTCTTAGCTTCCTTTGCTGCCTTCTTGGCCTCTTTTGCGGCCTTCTTTGCTGCCTTTTCAGCTTTCTTAGCTGCCTTCTCGGCCTTTCGGGCTTCCTTGTCTCCTTTCTCTCCCTTCTTGTCCTTCTTGGATTTCTTCTCAGAGGCATCACTCTCCTCTGACGAATCAGAACCGGATTCCTCAGCCACTTCTTCAATCAGCCTAGAATAGTTAGCAATGAAACATTGTACATTATCAGGAAATACGTGAACTCACTTCATGTTCTTCTTCTCTCTAACAGGGATAGCAGCGGCGGGTTCATCTCCAGCAAGACCATCTGCATCTGCATTGTATTTTCGGGCTTCCTTAACTTCCCACTTGCCAGGAGCTGAGGTTGTCTTACCATTTGGTCCGACAGCGACACCTCGAGGAAGGAGAGGCTTTCCTTCAAGACCTCGGAGATGACGTTCAATCTTGGCACGTGAAGTAACACCCAACGCGGACCTCTCCTCGTCATCAACATCATCACCCTTGCCTTCACCTTGTGCACTCCAGTCTGACAAAGCATCGACGCGGAGTCCGATAGCTGCCTTAGCGGCCAACATACGTGCGATCTTTCCCTTGTTCTTGCCGGTAGCTTGACCAACCAATGAAGCGTGATAGATAAGACCATACTTTGGAGTGTCATGTTTCGTCTTGAGGGCTCTGAATAGAGCCTTTTCTGCACCAAGAATTTGAATAGTACTGGCAGGGCTCTTTGCGAGATTCATAAGAGATCCAGCATGGGCGATCAATCGAGCTCCAACCAACTCACCAACCAACTCTGTCAAGTTGGGGGCAATTGCTTGCATACGAGCAGACAAGTAGCTTGACAATTGCTGACGATATTCGGTAAATCCAACAACTTGCTCGGCTAAAAGCTTAATGTTCTCCAAATCTTCTTCAGTGATCTCGGTACCCATACTAACTTCGGCAGCGGCTTTGATGGCAGCTTCGATTTCTTCTGGGAGAATATCCGCAAGATCGGTACTGGAAGTGTTGACGCGCATACCAACCTTGAGGATAACTCTAGCGTAGGCCAAGTTGTCGTTCACAATCTTGCCCATCTCTGGGAAATGCCATCCGTACCATTCCTTGACTCTCATAGCGTATGTGTTGAGCTCCTTATCCAAATCGTCCAACAACGATATAGCCTGCACAATCATGGTATCAACCTTATCGGGTGAGAACTTTAACTTGTGGCGCGACAAAGAATGCGACAGACCAAGTGACATGGTAGAGATGTGTTCGGGGAGGAGACCTGGGATCAAAGAGGGGAGGTGATCGCGGATTCCACGGAAAATATCATTTGTCTTCGAGTCGGAGATTGGTGTGAGAGTCAAACCTGGAAGTTTGTTGATAGCTTGGCCCAATTTAGGATCAGCAACTGCCAAAGATGCCTTCTTCTCATCTTTCAAGGTATCGAGGAGTTTTGCAAGCATGGGTGAAACTTTTCCCTCGACTAAAGAAGCGACCTCCTCCAAAGCTGTCGCGGCACTTTCGAACTTTTGGAATTGCTTAAGCTTCAATCTAATCCGTCGAATTGAATATGTTAGAGGTCTATAACTCAATTGCAAGAGCGCTGTTTTGAAGCAATTGCACTCACAATCCATTGATACCCTCTGCGGTCTGAACTTCCGAAGCAACATCATCACTCTTCAAAAGCTTTTTATCGGCCTTAAATAAGACCAATCCAGCCGCCGTCTCCGTAAGAATAAATAAAGGCGCCATTGTGAAGAAATTATAGAATTCTCCTCGTCGTGGTGTTAATCAATGGGCCTCCAAAATTTTGAGCTTTTTCGCAAGGGAAATAATTTTTTGTTCAAGTAAAAAAATAGTGGCAGACGCTAATGAGAATCTGAAGCCACAGGGGTGCCCATATCAGTTTAGTGTTGGATCAGGTGATCCATTTTCAACAACCCTCTAACGATCCATGCAGGTACTTCTAACTGTAGCTCTTGTGAAGGCAACTCAACTGGTCCAGATAAACCTCAAGTAGACCATTTCGCAAACAACCAAATAAGATGGAGGGTCTATTTTTCAATGTTCAAAATGGGTAAGACGACTTCAAACCTTTCCTTTACGATGACACTATCTAACTCTTTCGTAGCTATATTGAGGGTATCGTCAGAGGATATCGCAATGGACTTTTGACAGGCCAGAATTATAATAACTTGATCCAATGCGAGACCATCGATGGTAACTAATCCTTTGCGAATTGTCAAATACATAAAGTAACATGGATCTAGATCTTAAGCTTCAACTTGGACCTGCGTACGGCGATTTCCTAGCATCACTTCCACCCAATCCTTCAACCTCTACCCTCGCTGCAAAAACGACCGACAAACTCATCTCCGAATTTCGATACCTACGAGCCAATGCCGTTGGATCACTCGCAAAGTTTATGGACTACCTTACATATGGATACATGATCGACAATGTAGCTCTTTTGATTACTGGCACCCTTCACGAAAGAGACACCCGGGAACTACTTGAACGATGCCACCCTCTCGGTTGGTTTGAAACTATGCCCGTCCTGTGTGTGGCTACAAACATAGAAGAGCTATATAATAGCGTCTTAATTGAGACACCATTGGCACCATACTTCAAGGGAAGTTTAAGCCATCAAGATTTGGATGAGCTTAATATCGAGATTGTCCGAAATACGTTGTATAAGAACTATCTAGAGGATTTCTACAACTTTGTCAATACCGACCCAGAGATGGCCAGCACTCCAACCGCCGAAGTGATGTCTGAGATACTTGAATTCGAAGCCGACAGAAGAGCTATCAACATTACACTCAACTCCTTCGGTACAGAGCTATCAAAAAAAGATCGCCAAAAGTTATACCCTAATTTTGGACGTCTATCTCCAGCTGGAACAATCTTGCTTTCAAGGGCGGATGATATAGAAGGTGTTAGACTTGCAGTCGAGGGAGTTAGTGATTACAAGGGCTACTTTGATGCCACTGGATTGGGACAAAGCAACACTGGAGCTGGTAATATGAGCGGAGGTGCTGGCGGCAACGAGAAAAGTTTGGAGGATATGTTCTACCAAAAGGAGATGGAAATCTCCAAGGGCGCATTTACAAGACAATTCACATTTGCCATTGTCTATGCATGGGTCAAGTTGCGGGAACAGGTATATTTCATTCTTGACACAATGCCAATGCATGACCGCTGACTTTTCACAGGAAATACGCAACATCACCTGGATTGCTGAGTGCATAGCACAAAATCAAAAAGAGCGGATCGGCAACTACATCAGTGTATTCTAGTGCGAGTAGTAAAAACGTTGTTAATAGTCTTTTCATTGAACTTGACATCAGGTTGTCAAGGTTTTGTACTGGTCTAGTTGGCGAGCTGGCGCAGGGAGATTACGGATATTGATTTCAAAATTGCAAGATTACACTTTTATATCATCTCGGATATATTCTTCGCCGTGATGGTATACATTTTGATATTATTTACAGACTAATTTCACCTTTCCAGGTACCCTCCGTCAAGCCCAAGGTTGCAATCAGGTTCTCCCATCTATCACTGCCACGCTCCTTTTTCCTTAAATACTTTAGCAACTTCTGCCTCCTATGAACTAACAGTCTCAAATTTCGTTTGTTAACCTTGTCCTTATTTCCACGCTTCGACTCCAATTGGTCCGCAAGCACCCTAATCTTTGTAGTCAAAATCGCAATCTGAACCTCAGAACTGCCCGTGTCAGGTCCAGCTCTTGGTGTCTTCTCTGGCCTATCCGTGCCTTGAACAGCATCGTGCGTAGGTGCCCTAGGCCTCAGAACCTTATCCGTCTGGTGACGTCCGAATGTATCTATGCACCTTACAATATTCGCCCTGGTCTTATCCTTCGAATTTGCGTTTTCTAAGCTTACAATGCGAGCCAATGCTGCGGCTGCATTTGCATGAGCTCCCTCATGCTTCTTCTTTAACTGTTCCTCGGCGTAAAGATCTGCTAAATTGCGATCTTTGGCTGGCAGAGGCTCCGTCAGGTAATATGAATGCTGGATAGCACCTTGGAACTCGGTCGGGGTCAAAAAGTGATTCAAGAGAGCTTTGTCGGCACCTTTTACTTTCACTCCTTCTCCGGCTCCGGAACCCTGAGTTGTAGTTGCATCGAATTTAAGCGTAGATTCTCCAACGGTATCGAGGGATTCCAGGAATGGTGTCGACACGCCCCGTACTGGATCTCCCAATAATATTTCGCGTTCCTTTTTTAGGACTGCCTGCCTTTCCAAATTCGATTGCTTTCTCTGTCTTGATTGTGCTAACGCATAAGGATCTTTATGCGCTCTTCGCTGGGCGAATGTAGCCGCATTGGCTGCGGATGTGGTGGAGAAAGAACAAGTTGATGAACTTGGGGTCGGGCGAAGACATACTATTATAATAGTTAGATATGATGATTCATGCTGCTATCAATAACTTGATCTTACGAGAAGAGGCGCTCAGGCGCGAAAGAATTGATATTCGAGGAGGCATTGTTGAATGTATTTAATCAATTGATCAATCAACAAGCCCAGCACTACTTTGCTGCTCCCATCAAAGTCCCATCTAGATAAATTTCCAAGCTAATGTCTGATGTGGACTAGTGAGGGATAATATTCATGCCTCGTATTTATGGCATAAGAACAAGCGCCAATATTTAATCTAGATTAGGGTTTCGCGAACTTTTCTTTCGCTTGATTCTTCGTTCTGCCAAATCGACAATTTCACGACGACCCATCTCTTAAAGGCTTGACCAACTCGACAACAACAAAGTCAAATCGCAAAGATGGCACCTTCTCAACTCCCCGCGATTTTCAATCCTACTTCCCAGGATATTGAGCAGCTTTTGGCCGCTCAATGCCATTTGGGATCCAAGAACTTGCAAGTTCACATGGAGCCATACCTCTGGAAGACTCGCCCAGATGGAATCAATGTTATCAACATTGGCAAGACCTGGTATGTTTGAATAGGAAAAAATTGAAAGCGACAGTCGAGAAATTCGTAGTCAAGGAAGTCGCACAAAAGCTCAGATCTAACAAATTTATTTTTATAGGGAGAAGATCGTCCTTGCTGCCCGTATCATCGCAGCCGTCGACAACCCAGCTGATATCTGTGTGATCTCTGCTCGTCCTTACGGTCAACGTGCTGTCTTGAAGTTCGCCGCCCACACTGGTGCTGTTGCCATTGCTGGTCGTTTCACCCCTGGTAACTTCACCAATTACATCACCCGATCCTTCAAGGAACCCCGCCTCATCATTGTTACCGACCCACGTACCGATGCTCAAGCTATCAAGGAGGCTTCCTACGTCAACATCCCAGTTATCGCCCTCTGCGACACCGATTCCCCAACTGAGTTCGTCGATGTAGCTATCCCAACCAACAACAAGGGTCGTCACTCCATTGGTTTGGTCTGGTGGATGTTGGCCCGTGAGGTCCTTCGTCTCCGTGGTTCCATCGCTTCCCGCGAGGCTGAGTGGGACACCATGGTTGATTTGTACTTCTACCGTGACCCAGAAGCTGAGGAGAACAAGGACGCCATTGAGGAGGCCAAGGCTCCAGGTGCTGATGAGGTACGTTATACATGTTCAATTATTCTAAGGAATCCATCACTAACTTTGTTTTACAGGTCGGAGCTGCTGCTGTTGACCAAGGATTCGCCGGTACCGGTGATTGGGAAGTCACTGGCAACACTACTGGTGCATTCACTGCTGCTAGCAACACCGCTGCCGCTGGTGGAGCTTCATGGGATGCTGCTGAGCCGTCTGACTGGGCCGCTGCACCAGCTGCCGCAGGACAAGAGTGGGCTGCTAGCGGAGCTACCGAGCAATGGTAAATTTGTCAATACCCAACAAAAAATAATTAAGATGTTTGCACAATGAATAGTATTCCTTGGGGGTCAAATTTGAAAGTACTTATGAGGGAAAGATACTCGATAACTGTTCATGTGCTATGGTTTGAGAGGGAAAGCCCTGTGCGTTCAAAAGGAGTGGACTTGATCGTTATTTCGCCCTCAGTGCAAGAAGTCTTTGATTGTGGCATCATAATCTCAGATAATATTTGCAGAGGATTGCTAAATTCGGCGTGATATGGCAGATAACTCATCGTAATAAATGAGGCTATGTCATATAACATCTAATTACAAAAGTATTGCAAAAAGAACAGTTGATCTCATACCATGATACTGTATATTTGTGCCTAATCCTCCCCGTCCAGCATGAAAACACCGTGTTTAAAGTATCTCGGTTTACAATTTCTCTACCAACTGCAGCCCAATGAATCAATTTCTGTGCTCATTCTGAGGTCTGCTCGTCTCATACGCTCTGCGTGTTTATGAGCGGCGATTTTGACTAAATGTCCTAAGCTCCTACTAGGTACAAATCCATGCTTTGACAAATTTTCCCACACTCTAGACGTAGCCCAAGTGAGCTTCGTGGTGCTATACTATAATCTCCCGGGGGCCCCTGTTATTGCAGGTGCTAATAAGTCATAACCCGCAGTGAGCTAGCTACCTATCTTTCTCTTGGATTTTGAGGATTCCTCCCGGTGAGCTTCTTCAAGGGACGGACGGATGGATGGATCTAGACTTGATTTAATGTTTGATACAACGGTTGATAGATCACTTTATATCGATTTTAGAGTAGATTGTTTGTGGTTTGGGTGAGTGTGCAGTTTGAATGGATAGGATGGGTGGATGGGATGGGAAGGGATGGGAAGGGATGGGTTGGGATGGATTTGAGTATGGGTTATGTATAGGGTGGATAAAGTGAATGTTTGAAAGTTCGAAATGGATCGGATGTTGAGTTGATCTGGATGTTGGGAGGAATTGGATTGATATCAAAGGTGAAACTCTTTGAAGTAATCTGGATGTCGGAATTCACAAACAGTTCCGCATAAACGGCTTACCCTAGTAGATTGTAAGAGCAACTAAAGCCTACTCTACTACTTACGGAGTACAGGAGGCGAGGCTTATTGTACAGCCCATGACCACTTGCGGGTCGTCATACATATATAGGAAGGGAATCACAGCCATCTCATAATCGATGCAAATAGTTCTGTTTAACATTGTATATGTATATCGCCTATATATTATACGTAATTACTACTAAGTAGTATACTCGTGCGGGAAGTCCAATTAAAAGGATATCTCTCTGTCAGTACCTCTTTGTAATATCCATCTTCCGACCATTCAAGTAGTCCAGATCTTGGGCATCTTTAACTTTTTAATTCATATGGTTAGAATATCAGTAAAGCGAGAGGTAGAGCTCGAGCAATTTGGGGTAGTTGGGTGTTCCGAGACCTGTGTGTGTACAAGTTAGTATGGCATTACAATATAACGAGAGCTTGTATCTCTTTAACGCTTCCTCAAAGCAATCCTTAAGTAATCAATCCGAAAATTAAATGAAAAGCTCACCAGTAACAGGATCCCATCCCTTCACCGCTGTAAACCCACTAGTTCCACATCCCTGATTGCCTCCACTCGTGATGTCATTCAAAACATCTGGGTTAGCATAGAGCACTGGGTTTACAAAACCGACGGGCTTTTTTCCTACGTTCAGGCGTGCAGCGTTTATCAAAGTAAAAATAGCGCCGACAACAGGGGCTGAAGCCGATGTGCCATAAATGAGAGAGAAAACTCCATCGACTGCAACGACATAGTCGACGCCGTTGGCGGAGATGTCTGGGAAACCGCGGGTTTCTTGGGAGTTGTTGTATTGGGAGGAGGTGTAGGGCGGGAGGTGGTCGGCGACTATGGGAAGGGGTCAGCGAAAGATTTCTATGGAGAGAAGGATATAGTGGATAGAAGGTGCAAGTAGGATTTGAGAGTAACGTTTGTTATGTTGTTGGAACAAATTCACCCACAGTAGGTCGCCACGGCGTCGCTCTGGTAGTCGGGTTTGGGGAAGACGTTAGAGAATCCTCCACCAGAATAAACTATGGCACGATGATCAGCATATGCAGATGATAAGATCTCTTAGAATAATGAAGAAATAATGATACTTACTGACGGTCTCGGCAGCTCCTTCTGGTTCAGTAACAGTAGCATTGGGCTTTACTTGCGTAGCTCCGACTGCTGTAATGTATGGGCATGAGCCAGGGAATGAAGGACTGAATGCTATACCAATCATATGATCATTAATCGCCATATCCATTATTTGAAGGAGCAGTACATACTATTGTTAGTGCCACATACACCTCCGTTGCCAGCAACACCATAATCGCCCGAAGAGTATAAAATCGTAACACCCTGAAGACCCAGCTTGAGATATTCATTGCATTGACGTAGTTCGTAGGCAGGTGATAGATCACTTTCATCGTAACCATAGGAGGTGGAAATAACATTGGTGGCAGCGAATCCACCACAGTTCTGTGGTCCTTTGTAATAGTAGCTGCTGTTACCGTTTAAATCAGGATAGACTGCATCATATAGTGGATCATCGCCACCATCAGATGTACAATAATCGCTATCAATGGCATCAAGGAAGTTGTTGAATGAAGCACCTTCTCCAATGTCTCCAGTTTGATATAATGTCACTTTTTGAGGATACGCGAGTGCCATTCCATATTCGAGATCCAAGTCCTGCATTGAATTAGCTCAGCGATAGATGGAAGGAGTTGATAATTGACTGACAGATTCTCCATTGTAGCTAAAGGATTCGACAGTTGTCTGCAATACGCCACCGTCGATGGAGTCAAAAACAGGTCTAGCGCCGACAAGAGCAGGTGAGAAGTTGCCAAAAAATTTATCCAAATCTGCAATCAAAGTCAATATTTGAATTCCCATGAGTGAAGTGTCACTTGCCGGCAGGGAGGTATGCTTGTGGTGTATATTCGACAATACCAAAGGAATCTATCAACGGTTAAATTTACCACCAACAATGCAAGGTGATACTAACTTCCTTCTGCAGCAGGTGCGTCTGTAGGTAATTCATATAAAGCCCGAAGACATTCGGGTGTGATATGTGTATTGCAGGTTGTCAACGCTGAAGTTTGTAGCCCAGAATGCGATATACCGGTAACAATTTTACCCTGTTTGGGTAGAGACGGGTCATCCGGTGAGCCTACTCTATGGCTTTTACCGATCTTTGTTGTGGAAAGTGCATCTTTCTGACGAGCATTCAAGTCTCGCTTCTCCTTTCGAGGTACAACTTTGGCATCGAAGTGAAGAGTTGGTGTAATAAAATCAATGTGTCTGCTTATGCCTTCGGGAACACTGTAGTCATCACAAGCAGCAGCAGTTTGGCCGCTTTCGGTATGCGTGTAGGCCTGTAACCCAATATCAATTATAGCCTATCAAAAATGGACTTTTGGGGGAAGCTGGAAAAGGAAGTAGAGCGAGCGCAGAAGGCGAAGCATTCACATAGAGATGAACATTGAGAGGTACAATATGAAAGGGCTGCTTGGACTTACGTAGTATTTGGTCTTGAGAAGCGACTCGGCTTCTGCGACAGTAACGTTGGCATGAATCCAACTGAGACTTTGCGATTGCTTTACACGCTCGCTCCTGATGCCATATTCTTCAAGCCATTTGATAACTGCTTTAACCGAGTCGGCACTTGGAGCAAAGGTTTCAGCGACTTTTTTTGCACTCCAATGGTTGCTAAAGTTGGGAGAAGAGGGGTTGGAAACATCCATCAAATAGGCTTCTGCATTGTGCAAGTTGTTTTGGGTGAGAGCGAATCGCATTGGCAGATGTGAATCCGGGTTTAATGGATTCTCTTTACGCCAATTGCGAGGTGCTTGCTCTCTTCGCTCATGAACAACATGTCGTTTTTGAGGAGCTGGAGCTGCAATCACTCCAGTCAAGAGACCGTATGCAAAGATGAGAAAGAAATGCATGATGTGAGCAAAAAGAGAGTTGACTTGATTTCTCAACGACCCGGGGAGATCTCAAGCTCTTATGAGCACAATGAAAACAGCCATGGAGCTTCCTTATCGCCTACCATGTCAGGAAATTAGCTGTAAACATTGATGCAGAGCTCTTCTTTTGGAGTGCTGAGAACTTGGCAGTGATTATTGTATTTCAATGCTGCATGAAAGGCTACCTGAGATACAATCAGGGGGGAGAACAAGGTTATTGACACCATTCTTGCGCGCATAATTGACTAGTTTGATAAGTAACTTGCAGCATTAAAAATGTAATATCTCTATCTCAATACACTTGCATGGGATGATAAAAGGAAGGAGTCGATACGACGTGCATTACCTGCCTGAAGTAGACTGGTTGGTAGGTATGGAAGGTGTTAATGGGGGGCGTAGTAATAACACCATCAGTACTCTGTAAAATCTGGAACTATCCAATCGATCTTCCTATTGCTATCTGAGAATTTAGGATGAGAAAGAAGTGAAGCATCTCGTGCTCATTCGAATCATGCAAAATTCTGGATATAATGGTCGTGACACTCAACATGGGCCGAGATAAGGTATACGAACATGAGACAAATTGGTGGGAGATTTCACGAACACAACAGCTATGGCTTGCTTATTTGATGCAGAATGTAGGTGACATAAAGTCGCAGTTAGAAGATTTGACCCTTCCACTCATATGATTCAGTAGCCTTGCATAACATGATGAAGTTCAAATCTGGATGTCTTTGTATGATTGGTCGAAGCCACACGCTAATATTGGTTAGCTTACTCCACTCCAGCCTTCTCAGCTCAGCCTTAGTCGTCATCAATTTCATGCAACTAATTTTCAACGTTTCAGTAGATGCATAATCTTTTTTAAATATGGTTGGAACATTGTCAACATTCATATATAACGATAGATTCTATATCTGATATTGAATTGTATAGTCTTCTTCCCCATCTCTTCAACTCACCAAACATCAAGCTAAAAGATAAGCCCAAGTGCTGCAAAGTACCCAAAAGTACCTCAAAGTCCTGGTCCCCCACAAACCACGACAGACACTTTAACTACAGCAACAAGTCGAGCAATATGTCTTTCATGGCGGATCATATCGCGCCACCTAAGCACGAGGGTCGTCTCGTATCTTGGTATCGAAACAAGGTGCAGGATGATGCAGGACGATTCATTTCGGAAATCATGGAATGGAATCATCGGAAGTTGGAGGAGACTCACGACTACATTCAATGGCTGTTCCCTCTACCAGAAGAGTCTATGGCTTCTAATGCACCTCTGGTTGATTCAAATGTCTTCGCTGCGTTTCATCATTCTTCTGAATTACGATCCAACCTCAAGAAAGCTTTCGTCAAAATGTTGGACTTCTATGGATTCAAGTTTGCCGATTATTTGGACGAAAATCATTTGCCTGTTGTACGTTTGATACGAATCTAATAATCTTACTCACATATGAAGACTTCTAACCATTTCTTTCAGATAATCAAATCTCCTAAATTTGACAACAGATCCGACAACTGGCTCGTGATGGTAGACCACAACCACCTGAGAATCAGTCGAATCATTCGCTCTCTCCGTATTCTGGGTCTGGAGTCGGAAGCTACTGCATTCTATATCGCATTATCGGATATTATCCACAACGGAAATAGACAAATTGTTAGCTCTCAATCTGCGGCATTCTGGCGACGCGCTGCCCAAAGACCAATTCATTGGGCACCTCATATGTCTGAAGATGCATGTGAAGCAGATAGAAGTTGGGAAGTAGGTCCGAACTTCCTGAGGAATTTTGCGAAAATCAAGTTGGCTAGGGATTTGCAGCTAGAACACGATGCAGAAAAGATCCTCGAGGACAAAAAAGAAGCGGAGTTTCAAGCTACGAAAGCATATATCGCTGCAATCAATGCTGGTCAAAAGAGAAAGGTCGACGACGCCAATATGAGTCCGCAATCACGAGCTAGTAGTTCGCGGGAGAGCAATTATCGTATATCCGAGTCTCCGCTCGACAAGAAGGAAGCTGTGGTTGCCGATACACGCGAACTCACACATGAGGCACAGGAAGTCATCGTTAATAAAGATAGAATAATTCATGAATCATCTGAGCCTGTGGGACAGAAGGCCTTGGTAGTAAACGGCGGGCAATCTCTTGTCCACGAAATTTCGCAGTACCAGTTAATGGCCCCTCGCCAATCCTAACCTCCTATTTTCATTCCATTTCACGCAAGAATGATGTGTTCGTCTAAGGAAGAACAATAGATATTGGGTGATTCATGGGACTCGGGTGGTTTTAACATGCAGGCGATATGGAGTTTGGCTACTGGAAGATTTAAGACATTTTGGAAGTATGGACGGAGTCTTTGAAGGTTGAGTTAAGGACTGGGCCCACCCTACCCAATCTCTCTTTATGGGCTTAATATGGGAGGGGGAGACGACCTAATGATTTCAAAAGAATATGGGCGCACTGGCAGGTGGGATTCGAGATAGGTAGTAGATAGACAACGATAAATAGCCTTGACTGGCGTCAGCAAGAACAACCTCAAGAAAGCCAATGTTCACACTCATGGTTCGTTTTCTTGGATTGATCCAACTCCATTCATCCGATATTATCAGATGTGTGTACATTGGTAGTATATTCATGCTTTTCCTCATTTTTGTGAGCTAGCTCCGTTCGTAGTTTGGGGAAATTTTATTTGGCATTCATGGGTGTCATCATTATGCATATTATTACTATTGCAATTTTTTCAATTTAATCTCACATAACATAGCATAGCATTGAACCCTCAACTTCATATCAAGTAAGATGGCGTCGTAGCTCACCGGAAGTTGCTAAATCAATATCTGTACCCTTTACCATTCTACCCTTAGGGTCTGTCCACGACTAAATCCACTGTAATTCTACGCAGTGCACAATAATTTCACTACTACGTACCATCGGAATTCTCTTGATTACAATCCAATCTATCAACTACAGCAATGGGTTCTTAGGTTAACCAGATAATCGGGTACCATCAACCGTTCATTGTAGAAGAATCCGCAAACCTCTTCCTTCTCCTTTTCCTTATATATTTATAGTAAGACAGACCTACATTGAGAACATAGTGTTGAGAGCATAATAATACAAAGTAGCAAAGGTGGAAAGCACTATATGCATCAAAAATATCACAACTGTAGTCCAAAGGTGAGGAAATATTCATGTGTTTTATTCAGATAGTCCTCCTCAACACCCAACCAGATCGCGTCTTAGCATATGCCATGTAAATTTTCGCCATACATTCCGTCATGATTTCGTGAAACTTGGCTCTATCTCCACGAGACGCTGCCCCGCCAAGATCCGAGAAGACCTGCTGACAATCCTTCTCCAAGTCTAAATCGACCTCTAACACCCAACGTATGAAATCAAGCAATTGCCTTTCAAGGGAGCTCGGGACTTCGCGAAGAGGTTCGGCGAACCGAACTTTGGAACTCTGATGATCTGCGCAGGATTTTTCTATAGGACATTGTTAGTATTGCTTGAGAAATGTTGAGAAAAAAATAGCTTACCGGGTTTAATATTAGGACCAGTAACATTTTTAAGGATACCTAACCGCGTAGTATCAGAAGATATCTTGCTGTATTTGCGCTTCCGCTCTATAGACAATTCTTCATCGCTTTCGGTCTCCACAAGCTGTTGGTCGAGATCAAAGGAAGATAGATCTTTGCCAGCGGCTCCACGGGATTCGTGTGGTTGAACACTACCTTTGTTAGGATGTCAGCACTATCGCTCACTAGTAAGTTCATTGCCGAATCACCTTTGCGTTCCATCCCAGCGCCCTGACATCCATTAGTTTGTGGCGGCGGCGGATCAGAGTTGTGCTGTACATCATGGGTGGTTTGAAGGTTCGCCGAGGGCTCTTGTCTCACAAACTTATTGAAGTTTGTCCATTTGTCGCATACCATACCAGGTTTGTAAACGTTCAGAGTCGTGAAGTCGCCAGTAAAGGGTCCCTTCCGTATTCGATCGACCCTTTTCCAAAGACTTGTAAGAAGCGATACTTCGGGCGATAGATATACCCAGAATTGCTTAGCCTGGGAGAGGGACTGCATGCTGACTATTAGTTGTAACACATTTTCCGACGCAGGAGTGAAGGCCTGCTTGTCAATAGGAGGCATGAACACTGTGCCATGATCGTGGAGCTGAAAGCATATGCGGGAAACAGAGGCATCATCGGAACACATGCCAGCCTCTCGTATAATAGCCCTAGTTGCGAGAGAACAATCAGAGCTTGGAGTCTCTAAGGAGAGACATGTATCATTCTCGATATGAGCAAGCAAACTAGCGTTAACAACGAAGTAAAGCGACTTCTTACGTATTGTAAAGGATTCGGGGCTCGCTGTAACTCCAATACTTGCACTGAACCAAAAGAGCAACTGGGGATTTGTCGGAGTACCGAGGTGTATATTCATTCGAAGACATTGAATTCGTGTGCCAATATAGTTGTATGGTTCAGCATTGCCCCATTTAACAATTACAGGTACATCTGTACAGCCGAGAGTCTGAGACGCCATGGCGGCCTGTTGTTATACTGTATTCGAGATGGGACACCTAGAAAGACAATTTTAGCGCCATCTGATAGGTCATAAGATAATAGCAAGAGCACAATAAAAAGCCTTAGAAGATTACCATCAACAATATGTTCCATTAAAAATATGTTCATCTAGAAACCAAACTCGTTGGAAGGAAAATATATTTTGTCTCCTTACTACAGGTGACACTTGAACATCCTACAAGAGGCGATACGGAACATCCTACAGAGGCGATACTGAACATCCTACCAGAGGCGATACTGAACATCCTACAAAGGCGATACTGATTATTCTACTAGCGGCGATACGGATCAGCCTACCAGAGGCGATACTGAACATCCTACTAGAGGTAATACGGACCATCCTACAAGAGGCGATACTGAACATCCTACCAGAGGCAATACGGATCATCCTACAAGAGGCGATACGGAACATCCTACAGAGGCGATACTGAACATCCTACTAGAGGTAATACGGACCATCCTACAAGAGGCGATACGGATCATCCTACAAAGGCGATACTGATTATCCTACTAGAGGCGATACGGATCATCCTACAAGAGGCGATACTGAACATCCTACTAGAGGTAATACGGACCATCCTACAGAGGCGATACTGAACATCCTACCAGAGGCGATACTGATTATCCTACAAGAGGCGATACTGACCATCCTACAAAAGGTGATGCCGAGTCAGCCTATTAGGAGTCAAGGTCTGCCTACCTACAGGTGTTGAAGAGCGTAACCACTGTTAGGGTTATTGTACTCGTATAATCGTATTGTACGTAGAGATAGAAACGAGGATAGTGATAGAAAGACTGTACTGTGCCTGTATAGTTGTAATAGATAATATGCGACTTGTTCGTCGTGGGGGCGACTATTGCGGAGTCACCGGCGGCGGCGAGGTAGGTGGAGGGGGGGAATGAAATGGTGCGGATTGGCTGGATGAGGCCTTGTCGCCGTTAGTTGTAATAGGTAGATATGGATATGGAGATGGAGATGGAGATGGAGATGGAGATGGAGAAGGACCGTGCTCGTACAGTTGCGATGGAGATGAATGATAGGGACATGGTGATGGAAAGACTTTCGACGTGGGCATACAGTGCCTCTTTATCACACGACCAAAAAATTCAAGCGATAATGAGATCGCTGACTCGGGTCTAGATATGGGGATCCGGATATTGTCTCTCATACAAAAGACCGTTGACGTTGGTAGGTATGCGGTGCAAAAACTTTGTTCAAGAATCAATTTGGCAAAAGAATAACGGTTGGTGAGAGGTTGGTGAGATATTTAACAGAATCAATAGCTGACTCGGGTCCAGATATGGGGCTCGGATATTGTCTTCTCCATAATAATTGATAGAAAGAGGGAAGTCGCGTTACTTTCGTCGCGGGATGAAAAACTTGACTGACCACGTGTCCATGTGATCTCTACACAAATGGATAAAGCGCGTTTTTTCGCCTAGAAAACTAGCGTACTCTACCCGTTTTAAGGAAAAGATTCCCTCGAAAGACGCAGATCTGATGACTCCCTGCTCTGCTCAGAGGTCAGAGGGTAACTCGCTATCGCTATGTACTTACAAAAGTATTGGAGAATTGCAGGGTGTGTAAGTTGAGTGCAGATCAAAAGAATAACCACTTTAAAATAATGCAACACTGATTTGGTACGTTATACATATCCCAAAAGTTCCTCTCCAAACTCACCTCCTAAATCTAGAAACTAAAGCGCAATATGCTAAAACACTTGCAATTTGATTTCAATCGCCATGTTATCCAAATCTACTCGACAACTCAAGGTTCATAAGGAGATTTCGCTCTCGAACCCGTCATGACCATACCTCCTTTCTCCGTCACCAACACGGCATCTTCGATTCTTACTCCGAAACCTGCGGGTTTGCCTAGAAGTGAGGCTTGGGCAGAGGTTATGTAGATTCCCTGATGTTGTAATGTTAGTTTGCCTTTGATTCTGATTATGACGGTTCTGGAGAGAGGGAAGAACGGTAAGAGTGGGAAAGAATTTACTCACAGGCTCATTAGTAACCACCTCCCCCCTCCTCAATTTCTCCCCATTAACACCATTCAAATAAGGATGTTCATGCATTTCCAACCCCAGCCCATGACCCAATCTATGAGTAAAGAACTCCCCATATCCTTTTTCCCTAATCACATTCCTTGCCGCCTCATCCACAACTGAACATGTCTCGTTGACATTCATACGTTCTATCGCCGCCGATTGCGCATCGTGAACCAAATGCCAAATATCCATCAGCTCTCCACTAACCTTTGATTTCATCGGGAGAATGGTACGAGTTACATCGCTACCGTAGGAATGCAGAGAAGTGCCAATGTCCACGAGAACGAATTCTCCATCTCGGAGAACACGACCCGTACCACCACCATGCGGATTCGCAGCTTGGTCTCCAAAGAGCACAATAGACCAAAATCCAGACCCGACACCAGCTTGAGTAAATAGCCCAGAAGCTGCCTCGACAATGGTCTCTTGACTCATACCGACCTTAATACACGATTGTAGACTCCTGACCAATTCCACCGTGAACTCATTCACACCTCTCAAAATATCTAACTCCCTCTCGCTCTTCACCGCTCTCAACGACTGAATAGCCATACTCGCAGGTAAAACCTCCACCCCATTCGCCTGAAATCCCGCCGCAATCATAAACCTCGCATGTTCATCCAACATGATCTTCCCATACCCTGTCCTCTGAACCAATACATCATAAGCCGACTCCTCTTCCCTCCATTCAATGACCCTCTTCCCCTCAAAAACCATCTCCAACCCCCCAATCCTCCCAATCTCAAATTTCGGCACCAGCAACGACGCATCCCCATTCTTATCCAGAATAATCAAGAAAGGCCTCTCGGAAAGTTCAAACGAGGAGGAGATATTAGCAAAATACGCCGTGGAAGCCGATGGCTCGGCGATAAATGCATCTACACCCGCTTTTCCCAACTCTGAAGCCAATCTTTGCTGGCGACTGAGAAACTCTTCTCGTGCGATAGGTTCTACATCAAGAAGAGACGTATGCTGTTCCAGGGACCTCCAAGCGCATTTTTGGAGAGAATCAGAAGGACGCTGGAGGTTTGGATGGAAGGTATGGGGCATGAAGAAATTGATGACCATTACAATCCATATTGCCACTGCGAGGAGCAGGACGAATGTCATATGATCTATACAGCAAAGTCGTTTGTTTCTTGGTTTTGATTGGAGAGATGTTGTGCACGAGGGGAGGAGGGGTTCTCTGATATCCTTTTCAGATGCCATGTTGTGTGACGTCTTATGGGGGATGTTGTATAATTTGTAAGGGGGTTGTTTGTGTGGCCTATGGTTTAAGTATCGATTGAGTTGAGGGTCCCAGAGTAAGGAGTGTAAGGAGTAAGAGCGGATACCATCAATGTTATGTGTGGTCTCAGTCTCAATTGGTCTCAAAATGACGTTTGCTTTGATGTTACACGTTTATTCTTCTCCCGTTGTTGCAAGGTGTCGATGGAAACTGAAAGCCTGGTTAAAGATAATGATAACTAGGAGGGACCGTGCATAACCTCCTGGTCAATTGAAGCATAGGTGTGGCTGTGCAACCAAGTTGAGATACTCAATACAAGTAGCACTTCAGAAGTATAATTCTATGAACATCTCTATATTTATAAACCTAGAAAAGAGCGATTATTGACAAAAACCCATCCATTCCAACATGTGAAAAGGCATTCTACTAAATATCCAAGGAAATCTAGTAAAGCAAGAAACCTCAAAACCAATTGAATTCCATCCTCATTTCTTCTTTTTTTTCGCGACCATAAACACTCAATGGCAAACATCTATACCAAGGTTGTAAGTGCCTGAAAGTCTTCACATTCCAAGCAACGCATTGGCTCCAGGCTCGCTGGAAACATAGATCACATCATGGCTATCCGTGAAACCATTGAATCTTGTTGCCGAGCACTTGGTATAAGCACCCATGCTCTCAAAGTAAAGCCAATCTCCAACATCAAGATTGTGATCAAAACGGATGCTTGCAGAGATACGATCGATACCGTCGCAGGTTGGACCCCAAATTGAGTACTCGGTGCCTTCGGAAGTTTCGTGACTGGCTTGGGTGTCGAAATAAGAGCGATTGCCGGTACGAAGAACTTGAGCAACTGGGTTTTGATGGTCAAACATGATGCTAGAAAAGTTGCCATAAAGGCCATCGTTTAGATAAAGCATATAACTCTTTTCCAAAGATACTGGATCCTCAACGGTTCGACGTGCAATGACATTGCAAGCAAGTGTAAAGGCATTGGCGACATAGTAACGTCCGGGCTCTCCAATAATCTTAATATGTTTTGGCATATATTCTTCAAGGGCATCACCGAGAGCTGCCGCCATTTTTTCAAATGTCTCAGTGCAGAAACCTCCCCCAACATCAAGAGTGTGCATATAGTAGCCATAAGTGCGAGCTTGCTCGAAGACGGTATGAGCATCTTGAACTGCATTTCTGAATGCAAGAGGATCGGAGGCACCAGATCCTACGTGGAAGCTAACGCCGACGACGTTGAGATCAAGTTCTCTGGCCAGAGCGAGCAGATCACTTGTTGCATCCATGGCTGCGCCAAATTTCAAGCTCAATCGGCACAAGCTCGAGGAGTCGTCGGTAGAAATTCTTAGGAACAGCTCGGCTCCAGGGAAGAATTTCTTAATTTTGTGTAACTCATCGCCGTTATCAAATGTCATCTGCGTGACTCCTTGCTTCTCGGCATAGCGGACGTAGGAGTTCGTCTTGCATGGTTGAGCATAAATAATACGAGTAGGGTCGATACCCATCTTGAGGACTTGCTCTATCTCGCCCTTGGAAGCACAATCAAATCCTGTGCCAAGTTCTGCCAAGAGACGAATGACTTGTGGGTCTGGGTTACATTTGACCGCTTTTTTGAAGTTAGCAAATTTTCATCTGATATATGTGTAGATGTGAAAGACTGACCATAGAAAGGCTTGACTCTGGGTAGATTTCTCTTCCATCTCATGTGCTGTCTATACACCTCGCCTAGATCAGCTACGAAGAACGCATCTTCGTCATCTGCTTCGCAGATGTCATTGTTAATACTTTCCACCCTTTCCTTCAAAGCATTTCCAATTATATTCTTTGGGCTATCCACGCCATTGAGTTCAATATAAGAATCTTTGGGATAGTATGATGATTCTATACTATCAAGATTGTGATTGTTTTCGTGGGTAACAATGGCGGAAGGTGACATATCCTCGTATATAACTAAGGATTGTTTAATATATTTGTGGTTTTTGACTAGGAAATGTCAGTTTGGCCAAGAAAATGTCAAAATATAACCAAGAAATGGCAGTGTGAGGTCAAACATACTTGTACTTCGAAAGGTCCAAGGGGATTTTAGGGTGGTCTATAACGATCAGATCCAGTGCTGATCTGGCGAGGTCGGCTCGACTCTTCCTCTGCGAGAGGAAGGCCCTCTAAACTCGTCCTATGCGGCAGCTGAGAAGTTTCTGACGAACACGGGGTGTTGTTAAACAACTCGTAAAACAAACGCTCAAACTGCTTAAACTCCAGCAAAAGGAGGTGGTGTGGTGTTGATGATGTGCCGGTTAGGACGTTCGGAGTAATCTTGATCAGAAACTAATGTCGTGGCCGTTGGAGCCGTGCTGGATGTTTCGCCTTTGATAAGACCAAAGGCAGTCGAGAGGGAATTTTGGTTCTTCGATTTGGGAAGATCTGCGAGTGAGGCATTAGCAACAGTGTCATGAAATCCCGCATCTCCACGTTTTGCGGCACGCGGAGGGACTTGAAAATAGCTTTGATCCTTGATTTATACTAAATGGAGATGGAGAATGCATTGCTCTCCAATAAAACAGATTTTTCAATGGCGGAGTAAAGAGCTCACTTACAAGAAGGAATTTATCGAAACAGTCCAAGCAAAGACTGTATGGATTGTATGATGGTGAAGGTGAAGGTGATGGTAATGGTTGTTTTCGAGATGACGAAAGTAGATAAATATGATCGAGTGTACTGTAGTAAGTTGACAACTACTAGGTATATTCCACTCTCTTAAATCAGAGTAGTAGGTAATGGAGGTTTTGGTGTGGCCAGTTGGTTGTTCAATTTATTGAAGTTTTCGCGGTCAATGACCTTTGGGCAAGTTGTTTAAAATTTATATTTACGCTAAAATTCTAGCCGACTTGACCCACCCCCCTTGTACTTCGTAAATACCTCATACCTACCTGATTATTTACCCAATTTATTTTCCCAGAAATTCAAACCCAACTTGATAATATTATTAATTAATTACCCAGGGGAAAAACTGGGGATGAAAGTAAAAGAAAAAGATTTTTTTTTTTCTGGGATGAAGATGAATATACGGAGAAGAATAGAATAATAGAATATAATTTATATTTGATTTACGAAGTACACTGATTTACCTATTATATTCTTATTAATTAATTACTACTAAATACGAACTATTTTACCCTAATATTAATAATAATATAAAGTTCAAGTTGCAACATGTAAAATTCAGTTCTCGATGACGCACATTAAAGCCAAAAGATTGCCATGCCCCTCTTTTTCGCGAAAGGGGG